>JBCEWC010003306.1:0-30790 GCA_038996855.1 Solanum aculeatissimum
ATTTAAGAGGCTTGTTTGGGGACCCTCGGGTTCTCATCCGCCATGTCACACCTAGGCCCTAGGTTTGGGTCGTGACAACTTCTGCTTGAGAAAATTTTAATATCATAGGTACTATTATCTAGTTGTTGAACACGAAGGAAGTATTTGCATGCCTAACAACTGATAAAACACATTTATACTTGATGAATTATTTGGGAATCTATAAGACATACAAGTTGGTGTGAGTCAGGATGCTATCAGGTTATGGATTTTACTCTCTTTCACTAGAGAAGCAACTCTATAGTTGGATGAGCTTTTGAACATCTCAATCACCACATGAAGAGAATTGAAAGTTTCTTTCTTGGAGATATTTTTCCTACCTCCCCGAATATGATAATTGAAAGATGAGATTTAAAACTTCAGACAATTGAACATCATGACATTATATAAAACATGATTGAAATTCAACAAGAAATTGAAAATTGAAATAGGTGCCAAATCATAGTAGACCTTATGATACGCTGTTGAACATATTCTACAAATATTCAAATGCAAACGCTAAAGAAGTAGCCGACACTATCACTGGAGGAGTATTCATGGGTGATGCATATGCAGAAGCAACTAAAATACTTGATAAGGTCACTAAGACAAAAAGAGCCTAACACATGAGGTAATCAAATGTTACAATAGGGACTTATGCTCTGGGTATGATTGTAGATCAATGAATAAGTCATGAAGATTTAGGTTAGGATGTAGTAAATGTGAACCAAAATTAACCTCATTATAAAGCATTTCTTTAGAGCTAGGGTTGAAAATGTTAATGTAGTAGGCTCACAAGATAAAGCAACACATGATGATCATAAGTATGAGACAAATTCTCACTATGTGAATGATTAGATGGTAAATTTTCAGACCAATGTCCAAGGGTCTAACAAAGACACTTGATACCAATGTCAAGGAAATCAAGGTTAAATCTTCAATAGGGACAGTAACTACAATCCGTATGGGTACAATGACAATAACATAGGCCAGGATACATATGGTGATTAGAAAAAGTAAAATAGGTACAAGAATGAGAGAAGTGGTTTATATGTCCTATCAGGTAACTGCAAAGCGGAGTCAAGTTTTTCAAAAATTGAGGACATGTTAGAATATGTGTTAAAAAGAATAGAAAAAACTTATAAGAATCTCAAAGAGGTATGTGGAGACATATTTGGCATGAATCCAAAGGTTGGTTCCTATTATCTAACTATTAAGTAGATTAATAGAAGTTGCGTCAAATGTATATAAACTTAAATCAACGCGAAGAAGGAGACATTTTCCAACAACAAAATCTAGAATCTAAAAAATGATGAGAATTATATGACAGTGATTATTCGAAGTGGTACACAGATTGTGGATCCTCCTCTTTCAATAGTGGGTGATGAACCAATAGAGCCTGAACATTTTGATGATGATGATTTCTAGTGAAGTTGAGGAACAAGTTACTAGCGAAAAGTTGATTGAGAAGTAGTCTCAAGGTGATTCTAAGAAGTTTAATGCCATAAACACCATAGAAAATGAGGCCATTCATTCTTCATCTCCTATGCCACAACTTCTTCCATCCTTCTCGTAGAGATTGGTAAATATAATACCTCAAAGGTTAATATAAATAAAAAAAATATGCAAAAAAATTAATTTCTGGTGCAGGTTCTACAAGTGGCATCTACGGGTCGTAGACCTGATCACGGATCATACGTGGTGCTTGAGGATGGCACCCAAGAGAAAATAACGGTCCATAAAATGGATCATGACTCATGAAATGGACTCATAGATGAGCTCTAATATTTTTTTAAAATTTGATAAGTTGCAAGGCTTTTTTATATGGACGAATAGGATGAATCGTAGAAGGATTTATAGGTTGTAGTTGGGATTCATAGAACAAATCATACTTAGAAATTCTTTTAGAAATTTAAAAAGTTTGGCGAGGAGAGTTTATGACCCGTAGTTGAAGCTATGGTCTGTAGAAGTGGTTTTATGATTGAGGATCTGAAACAAAGTTCTATCTGATTTCCACGGATGGATTCCACGGTCTGTACAGGAAGCCATGGATCATAGATGGGTTCCATAGAAACTGTCTGATAATTTTTAATAAAAGGTATTTGTAATTTTTTCTACCGTCCTAACCCCTAAACTACGTTGTCTTAGTCCTATTTTTACCCATAACCTTTTTTGTTCATAAGAATTCAATCTATTCTAAATCATTCACCTAAAATCTAAATTTTCAAAGGTCAACTTCTTCTCCAAAATTCTCTCAAGCTCAAGAAAGGTCAAGCTAAGATTCTCTCTAAATTCCACCATCAGTCTTCAAGTTTCTACAAAGATTTTCCCCTAAGGTATATAGGTATTCATCTATGGGTTCCTCTCATCCATGGAGTTTCAAAAAATTCTCATCTTTTTAATAAATTTCAAGTATGAAATTTATGAGATTTTAATGATTTTCATTTAATTACATGGACTATGTTCTAAGTTATGATTACCAATCTATTTACATATGAATTGAGGTCAATTTCATGCTATTGATGATTTTTAAGTAAATATTTTACAAGTCTATCTAGGGTTCATGACTTTTCTTATGGGTTCTTTAATTATGATTGCAATTGATAATGCTCTTCACGATTATGTATGTTTCATTAAATTACATGTTTTAAAGTTGATTTGAGATGAACCCATACAAGTTATCCTAGTTTTACTATGAGTTATGATCATGAATGAATAAGGGCTTCACCCAAGTATCATGAAAGTTTACAAATATAATTCTATGGAAGTCCTTTAAAGATTGAATGAAAGATGGTGAAAGAATTTTACACACCTTCTCATGGATTCTAAATGTAATAAGGACAACAAAAATTTTAGTGAGATACTCTATAAGTATGTTGATTTAATAACTTCAATTTTATATTTGATCTATGACATTATGATTCACTATTCCATTAAAATTTGACTGAACACCAAGAAGGCTTGAGGTGGTGTTTGATTTGAAAGATAAAGGTTTACTTTCCAAGAAAATCCTAGTAGTAACCTCTAGCCCAAAACTATGTGGCCTCATAGGTTTGCTTTACTAGCCTAACTAGTGGATTCACATATAGATCATGATATTAAAGGTTCTCACGGAGTCTACCTTTCAAAGTAGACTTTCTCTTCTCTGTGTAGGAGTTACATCATATTTTATGTTATGACTTACATGATCTTATTATCGGTTAAGGATAATATCTCTCTTAAGTATACTTTTAAGCTTTTACTATGATTTTAATGCATTAACCACATGTTTACTTATGTTTTCATCTCATGTTTTACTTGATCATTAGTCTTTCGTCTATGTTTACTTATGCATACCATATTACTCACATATTTAGTACACTCAAAGTACTAACACATACTTTCTTTGCCTACATTGTGTTATAATGTAGGGTTAGATGCTCCTTCTCACACTACTCATGGTTAGCATGGATTCGTATTTAAATATTGATCGGTGAATCATCATATTTCTAGGGCAAGCCTATCTTGTTGTTTTTGACATCTTTGGACCATGTTGTTACTTTGAGACTATTTTATTTTCTTATGTTGAGGGTTAGTTAGGAACATTTTCTTCTCCCCTACATTTGTTAGTAGATGCATGTTTAGACTTCAATGAATAAGTCCATTTATTTGGTCATGTTGCTTTAGCTTTACTTTGCTCAATTGAGATTCTCTTGCGATTTTATTCCACTTCTATGTCTTAGTCTAATTTCTTTAATTACCTTATATATACTCATGTATGATATGTTAAGATGTATTGGTTGGGGTCCTTCAAGGTTCTAATGTCACATCTATGACCTAGTTTGAATTGTGATAGTAAAGAAGGTTGAAAAAGGGAAGTACCACAAATTTATCTTTATGTTGAAGTAACTTTTGATAAATGATTCACTGATTACAGCATTAAAGCAGATACATGGGTATGCCATGTTAATGAAAGATCTAGTAACTAAGAGAGGGCTATGATTTTTAGACATACTGATATATGTACCATCATAGTGTAATATCCTATTATTCTTTGGTGTAGAAAAAGAAAGACCCTGGAGCATTCACTATCCCTTACATAATTGGAACCTTTAACTTTCTAAGGTATTGTGTGACTTAGGTGCTAGTATTTATTTAATGCCACTAGCAGTGTTTCGATAGTTGATCTTTGGATCCCCCAAATCCATGTAAATACAACTACTACTAGTAGTTTACTCAATGAAAAATCCTATGGGTATTCTCTATAAGGTCTTTGTGAGAGTTGAGATGTCCATAGTTGCAACGAATTTTGTGATTTTTGTTTGTGAGGTTGACTTTGAGGTTCTTATCATATTGGGATGATTATTTGTGGACATTGGACATGCTTTGGATAGTGTGAAAACTAAGAAAATAAATTTTATTGAATAATGAAGAGGTGACTTTCAATGTGTGTCAGTAGGTGAAGTATCCTGGTGATTGTCAAGTGATCTGAGTGATTGATCTTATTGAGAAGGAACAACCAAAAATATTATTGAGGAGAGATTAGGTGTTGAAGTACTTGTTGTGGTAATCATTAAATTTGATAGGGAGGACATTATTGAGTATGGGGAGATGGTTGGAGAATTGACTTGTATGATGACCTATATTTGCACCAAAAAAGTTTGATTTGGACCTAAAAAATAGGGCAATACCACTAGCTAAACTATTCATTGAGGAGCCTCTAGTGTTGGACCTTAAGACCCTTCTCTCATATTTGTGGTATATTTTTTGGAAAGGCAATAATACATTATCGATATTATAGCTATAGATTTAGATGAAGGGAAAGTGGATTCATTGACATCTATGCTAAAGAGGTTCAAAAGGGCCATTGAATGGTCCATTGATGATATAATAGGTATTCTACAAGGAATATGCTCTCATAAAATCCAACTCATGTTAGATTGCAAGCCATAAAAAGTATTCAAGAAAGAAATTGCCAAGTATGGTTTTTCCTATTATAGACAATAAATTGGTAAGACCAATTCAATGTGATAAAAAAAAGAAAGGAATCACGATAGTTCTGATTGTGAAAAATAAGCTTTCTGATGAGGCTAGCCATAAGTTGGAGAGTATGTATAGATTATAGAAAGTTAAATGCATGGAAAGAAAAATTACTTTTTAATACCGTTCATGAATTAAATGTTAGTCTGTCTTGTTTGAAAAGGACAATATTATTTCTTGATGGTTATTCGGGTACAATAAGATATCGATTGCTCCTGATGATCGAGAATCACTTTCACCTATCTAGATGGAATATTTTCTCTCAAAAGGATGCCATTTGATGATATTTCAATGTTGTATGATATTTATGTTTTCAGAAATGGTGAAGGACACAATTGAGGTGTTCATAGATGAATTTTCAATGGCGAGAGATTTTTTTTATGATTGTTTGGCCCATTTGAGTTATGTGTTGCTAAAATGTGAAGAGTTTAATCTAGTATTTGACTGGGAGAGGTGCCACTTTATGGTAAATTGTTTTAATAGTTTTTGGCCACTAGATCTCCAAATAGGGCATTGAGGTCTATGAAATAAAAATTGAGGTGATTGAAAAATTACCTTCACCTATATCTATGAAGAGTGTACAAAGCGTTTTAGATCATGTCGGCTTCTACCATAGATTCATCAAAGACATCTCTAAAATTGCTTACCCAAAATACTAGTTACTAGAGAAGGAGATGAAGTTTGTTTTTAATAATACATGTTTGAAAGCATTTGAAGGGTTAAAAGAAAAGTTGATCTCTATGCCCATCATTATTACACCAGATTGGACCTTACCATTGGAAGTTATGTATGATGCAAATAGAGTGGCACTTCACATAGTTTTAGGGAAGAGACAGGGGAAGATTCCTCACTAGTATGCTCCTATACTAGTGGAAGACCCCTGTGCAAGGATGCACAAGTTTATTTCTGGGTCTTTGATTTGGTTGTGCAGAAGTATCGTACAACTATGATTATTAAGGATATGGATATTTCCAGGCTTATGACCTATGCTGAGAAAATTGAGGGGGAGAAACACAAGGAGAGGAGGGTGAATGATTCTAAGAGGGCCTGATATAAAGGTGGTTTCTCTAACTCTAGGAGTGGTGGTGGAAATAGTCGCTTTCAACAGGGTCAAGGTTCAAATTCAAGGTTTGTCAATGCTAGAGTGTCTCTTTCTAAGGCACAGGTTGAAGGTGGATCATTGCCTCCTCAATGTTACAAGTGTGGGAAAGTTCATTCTGGTAAGTGCTTGTGGGGATCGAGTGCTTGCTACGGGTGTGGTGATGTGGGCCACAGAGTTGTTGACTGTCCTAAGGTTGCTAAGAAGGGTCAAGGATAAGAAGCGTAGGATGGTCAGGTCCAACCAAGGATTCCTCTAAGAGATTCTCCCAAAAATAACAGGTTCTATACCTTACATACTCGTCAAGAAGTTGAGGAGACTCCGAATGTAGTGACTAGTATGTTAAAAGTCTTTAATTTTGATGTTTATGCTTTGCTTGATCCAGGTGCAAATTTATCTTTTGTGACCCCTCTATTGACTGTTAAATTTGGTTTGAGTCCTGAAATCTTGAGGGAGCCCTACTCAGTTTATACTCCCGTGGGTGAGTCTATTATTGTCTAAAGAGTCTATCGGGGTTGTCCTGTTTCAGTCTTACATAAAGTCCTTCCTAGTGATCTTGTAGAGGTTGAGATGTTATATTTTGATATTATTCTTGGAATGGATTGGTTGCATGCTTCAAGATCGGTTGTGTGTTCCAGATGTTGATGGTCTTAGGGAGGTGATCATGAGTGAGGCCCATAACTCCCAATATTCTATTCATCCGGGATACACTAAGATGCATCGGGATTTGAGAGAAGTGTATTGGTGGCCTGGTATGAAGAAGGACATAGCCAAGTTTGTATCTGAGTGCCCGAATTGTCAATAAATGAAGGTGGAACACCAAAGGCCCGGTGATTTAGCCCAAGATATTGAGATTCTTACTTGGAAGTGGGAAGATGTTAATATGGATTTTATAGTTGGGTTGCCCCGTACTCAAAAGCAATTTGACTCTATTTGGGTTATTGTTGATTGGATGACCAAATCAGCTCACTTTTTATTGGTCAAGACTACCTTCGATGCCGAAAATTATGCGAAGTTGTATATTCGAGAGTTGGTCAGGTTGCATGGAGCGCCTATATCTATTATATGGGATCGTGGTACCCAATTTACTTCTCACTTTTGGAGATCATTTCAAAGAGGACTTGGTACTAAGGTTAAATTGAGCACCACTTTCCATCCTCAAATCGATAGGCAAGTTGAGAGGACAATTCAAACTTTAGAGGACATATTAAGGGCTTGTGTATTGGAATTTAAAGGAAAATTAGGATGATCATCAAATGCTTATTGCGTATTCCTACAACAATAGTTTTCATGCTAGCATCGGTATGACTTCGTTTGTGTAGATCCTGGGTGGGATGGTTTGAGTTGGTTGAAATGGCTTTGATAGGCCTGGATTTGGTGGTTGAGGCTATAGAAAAGGTGAAGTTGATTAGAGAAAGGTTGAGAATGACTCAAAGTCGCCAAAAGTCTTATTAGGATGTTAGGAAGAGGGACCTTAAATTTCATGTTGCTGATTGGGTTTATGTGAAGGTTTCACCTATAAAGGGTATCATGTGTTTTGGTTATAAGGGCAAGTTTTGTCCCCGGTATGCCGGTCTGTATGATTTTGTTGAGAAGATTGGTAATGTGGCTTATAGATTGGATTTGCCTTTGGATATGACTTCTATTTACCCGGTGTTCCATGTGTCTATGTTGAGAAAGTTGGTTGGTGATCCTAAATTATTTGTGCCGGAGGGTGTTGTGGTTAAGGAGAACTTCACTTATGAAGAGGTATCAGTTAAAATTTTGGATAGGCAAGTGAAGAGGCTTCGCAACAACGACGTGGCTTCAGTTAAGGTGCTTTGGAGAAACCAATATGCGGAGGGTGCTACATGGGAAGCAATAGCGATAGCCACTTTGTTAAGCTAGCGATAGTCAATACACATATGCATAGTACCATCTTTCTACTTCACAAACAATACAGGAGCACTCCCAAGGAGACACACTCGGACGAATAAATCCCTTTTTCAACAAATCTTCCAATTATTCCTTTAACTCCTTTAATTCAGTCGGAGCCATCCGATACGGAGGTATAGATATGGGCTTGGTGTCTGGCTCCACATCAATAGCAAAGTCTATATCATGATCAGTACGAATACTTGGAAAATCAATAGAGAAGACATCCATAAACTCTTTAACAACCCTGGTGTCCTCCAAAGATGGAGACTACTAAGTGATAGTCCGAACATGGGCCAAATAAGCTAAACATCCCTTCTCCATCATCCGGCAAACATGCACAAATGAAATAACTCCCTTAGGATAGGAGTTAGGTGCTCTGGTCCACACCAACTGAGGTAACTCTGGACAAGATAAAATCATTGTCTTCGCATGGCAATTAAGAACAACATTATAAGGCGATAACCAATCCATACCCAATATCACATCAAAGTCTACCATATCTAACAATATCAAGTCAGCAATAGTATCTCTTCCCATAAAGGTCATAACACACCCCTGGTACACCTGATTCACCACTAAGGATTCACCTACCATAGTGGAAACACATATAGGCTCGGTGAGCGGCTCACATATGATATCAATATTCGAAGAAAAATAAGTTGACACATAAGAATAAGTAGAGCCTAGATAAAAAAAAAACTGAAGCTAAACATTGGCATACTGGAACTATACGTGTGATAACTGCATCAGAATTCTCTGCCTCAACTCTATCTGAAACAACATAGCAAACTCTAGAACCACCACTAGCCTTTGGGCCTCCACGAGCTCTACCTGGTACCTCCCCTCATACCCTGAGAGATGTCTCTAGTAACTGGTGTTGGAGCTGGACGGGCTGGCTGAGACCCTGAAGCCTGAGTGAAAAAAACCTTGATGTGGAATACTGTTGGCAAAGTGCCCAACCTCATCACAAACATAACAAGCTGGAGAATCCCATGCCTAAGATGACTGTTTCGAGGATCCACCACATCTGACCGAACCAAGACAACTATCACGACATGTCTGAGTAGACCTAGACCTGTCAACACTGTCAGATGCTAGAAGAGCTACCTGAACTGCTTGACCCTGATGGCCCTACCTCTAAAACTCTCTATCCTAGGGCGGATGACCACTAAATTGTCCATGATGACAAAACCTCTTCCCTCCACCTTGTCTACCATGTTAAATGTTCTCTATCATACGAGCATTATCAACAACACTCTGAAATGTACTTCTAACTAGAACCAAGGAAGTTGTAGCCTTCTGAAGATACCTTGTTAATACCTTAGCAAAGCGCCGAATCCTCTCAAACTCGGTAGGGATGCTGGACAAGGCATATCTGGAAATGCATAAAATCTGGCCTCATAGTTTGACAGTCATAGAACCCTGCTGAAGCCTATCAAACTCATCACAACGACTATCCCAAAGGCTGTGTAGAATGAAGATCTCCAAAAATATCATTGCGTACTGCGCCCAAGTCATAACTGGAGATCCAATAGGTCAACGAGCCACAATTGACCTCTATCACTCCTTGGCGAGGGCTGGTACGCTGATAAGTAGTATAAGCAACTCCATGCGACTCCAAGATGGCCAAATTACACAGCCGGTCCTCACACTCTGAATAAAAATCATAAGCTCTATCACCCAGGGTGTCGTCAAATCTCGGAGGAGCTAGTCAAACAAACCTCTCAAAACTCTTCTGCTCAATTGAGGACATAACTGGGTTAGAAGAAGACGGTGGCATCATAAACAAGGGTGGTGTAATGGATAGAGCAACTGCCAAACCCTGAAACTGTGCACCTGCACTCGGCTGAAGTGTCTGAAGTTGAGTCACAACTGCCACAAGAGGATATGCTAGGGCTAGAGAAGGACTAACATAAATCATAGTTAGCTCTGCTGGGGCTGGAGGAGCTCCCTCCAATTAAGACAAAAACCTCAATAACAACTCCGGAACTGTGGGTGTAGGGGTTGGAGCTGAGGGTGGAGGAATAGGATATATAGGCCCCTTTGGCTCATATGCTGGCCCCGTAGAAGCTGACCTCGACTGCCCTCTGGGTGGAGCTGACTCTCTAGCAAGTCCTCAATCTATGGCCCTATCCCGAACTCTACCTCGACTACGCGTGAGAGCCACATCAATGGACTCGGTCTCTCCTATGAATCGTCAGGACCTCGTAATTGGCATTTGTGCAGAAAGAGTAGATTAGATAATTTCAAAGTGGGTAATACAAAGAAATACACGAATTAGAATTAAGACATTAAAATTTCCTAAAGAGTATCCCGTAGCCTCCCAAAGATGAGTGTGGACATCTACACACCAATCCACGAGACTCTACTAGACACTCTGCTCTTGACTCACGAGCCTAACGAACCTAGAGCTATGATACCAAACTTGTCACGATCCAAAACGAGTCACGACTAAAGAAGAATGAAATAAAGAGGAAGTCAACATAATATAACATCAAATATCCTCAAAACCTGGAGTCATGAGTACAAGAACATCTAAATATGGTACTGAAGAAAAAAAAATACATCTATCTCAAGAAAATAGAAGGTTGTCTCATAATATCTGATACATGGTTCGAAAGATAAAAATAAAAAAGGAATCCCAAAATCTATGCCGACTCAAAGTCTGAGCCTCACCGTGAGATCTGGGTGATATCAACAATACTAGGGTTGAATGATCAACTATCTTATCTTGAACCTTGTGCTTGATCTGTAGGGAGGAAACAAAGTAGGGGTGAGTACACCGAAATGTACCTAGTAGGTTCAACCGACTGGGTAAGAAAAATTGAACAAGTATGTAATAACAAAGAATCCTACACCTGTATCAAAAAGGTTAATACAAAATAAAAATATACAATAAGCCTTATATAATCTCCCACATGTCAAGTATTACAACACCATAGGCAATAACCACATAGTATATGAAATGCCATCAAATCATCCATCAGGTGTCTCTTGAACTTGTAACCTACTCGTAGTCAGGGGTGTTACAATGTCCCCATCTTTTCCACCTACTCGTGGTCAAGGGATTATATAGAATAAATATCACCCTTGCCTCCTACTCTAGTGAAGAGGCATATAGAGTAAATCTCACCCTTGCCTCCTACTCAGGTCAATGGGTTGGTACAACTGTGGAACATATTATCCTTACCTCCTACTTGGGTCAAGGGGTGGTACGATGCAACATGATACAATTACAAGGCAATGCTAATCACACAAAAGTTTACAAAAACATAATGACTTCATAAAGAGAGTAATACATTATAAGTCTCACATGGTATGAAATATAATATCAAGTATCACCATCTATCATAATATCTCAACTAGACATAACCATTTTGATTATCAGACATACCAAATTGGCCTTTCTTCCTCAAGAAGGAGTAGAGGCCTAGCTTTTATCTGTCTGTTAAAATGGTTTGCTATACCTTTTGTCCTTGAGAATTGGCTTGGTATAGCGGGAAAGAGTTTGTCGATCTAGTTACATATCACATAAGATGGGTACTCCCGATATTGTCTTGGTAATTCTCAGTATATATAGGAGCGTACTGGACTCTATCTACATAAGTAGAAGCATTCAAGAATCACTTGATAATTCTTATTTCTATTTTCTGACTCTTATCTTGTTAACTGACTTAATTGCAATACTTATCCAAAGACGGGACAAGTTGAAAGTGCTTCGGTAGTTACACATTTTGTCTCACATAAGAAAGAGAGTTTAGAGTGCCATACAAAGAATCTTAGATAAGGGGATTCCTCCCATTAAATGAAGTTCAGAGTCAATCTTCCACACAAGGCAATCTTCTGATAGAGGGGAAGAGGTAGAGCACAACCGATTCTGTGGCACAAGATGCACTGGTATTGCAACGACAAGAATGAGTTCACAACATTCGAATAAACTACTCGACCGAATAATCTAAAAGGATAAAGGGAGATGACTCTAGTTGTTGAGTACCCTGAGAAAGGTACCAGATCGACTTCTAGTTGTAGAGGATCTTAATTACATCAGTTATAACACTTTCTCTTGATTCTATTTTCGAAAGATATTTCCTTACCTATGAAAAGACCTAGAGGAAGAAAAGAAAGCATCATAGACTGAAGCCTCTATTCAATTCTTTCTCCGGTTGGTTTACGCATCAAAGGAGACTAACAAACTACAACAAAAACAAGTGCGCCGGTCGGATTGACTAAACTAATGCAACAATCAAAAAGGCAATCTAGAAGACATGAGTCCCCAAACTGTAGTATAAGTCTTTATCGTAGATATGAGCTTCTCCTCATCTTACTTCCCACCACAAAGACAATAAGATAAGGAAACCTCTAAAAATAAAGAAGATGCACTAAAACTGCATACACATACCCTCAATACAAAGCAAGAAAGAAAGTATTCCTTGTCTCGAGTGAGCCCAGAAGTCAAGCAAGAATCGACTTCACACACTAAGAATATTATCATTATCTGAGAAAGAGCTTAAAAGATCATATAAGATGAAGGATTTTCCTTTTTTTCATACTACAACATTGACTAAGCTAAGACAAGGATTTAAGACTGACAGAGAGACTGAGTCAAGAACTATAGGTTGTTGTGGTATAAGTTATCTAGCTATATTTTATTACCGGTTGACACCATTTTGAAAACTTTTATTCCAGTTACTGCTTGATAAATTATGTTAGGTTCTTTGTCAAATACTAACCGATTTGAATCCATTTTGGGGGTCTAACGCAGGTGCTACTACAACTAATTGGTTCTTCAGTTGATTGGTGAACAAAGGAATTTAGTACGGAACAGTAAAGAAATATAAGAACATGATTATCGATAGCTTTCAAAAGAAAAAAAGAGTTAATAGGGCTTATAGATCATCAACACACTATCTAAGAAAAAGTACGTAAGGGATAGGCCTTCTAATTCTCATGTCTTAAGAACGAGAGCTTTCTTCCGTTTCATCGATTTTGTCCGGATCCCACCTTTCTTCTGAAAAAAGGGAAGGAGAAGGATCTTCTTCAGTGGATCCCTCTTGTTCCTATTTAGTCCCCTTCATTTCGAAAGCTCTTTCTATTTATACATATCTTTCTTCCTCACTTTCTACCCTTTCTTCTATTTTTGTAGCTTCTTTTAGTTTCTTAGTAAGAATGGGTGAGGGTATTCTGCCTATATAGTAGACAGAGGTAATAAATAAGATCAATTCATTTAACATTTCCTTTTTTAGATGATAATTTTTCACATCTAAATGATGTATTAGATAAACTAATACCCTGCCCCGTTCATCTGACCACATCATTACTGTTTTATCAAGGTGTGGCTACGTCTCAATTGGGTCATTGTATAGTATGCCAAAGCTTGACAATAACAGTGGATATTTTGAGTCCCTCAGAATGCAACTCCCTTATGAGTTGGAAGCCAAGACAAATAGATTCCACTTCATAGGTACCGTTCACCTCACATGAAGGCTCGCTCAGAACACGTACCAAGATTTTATTAGAAAGAAACAAAACAAAAAGGAGTGCTCCACTCTGAAAGAAAAGGAACAGAAAAAGCATGTGGCATCTCTCGCCGTCTTTATGGAATTTCTTCATCTGAATGAGCGAAAAAAGAGAGTCAAACTTTCTTTGTTTTGAGATCAGAAAGGTCAGTGATAGAGGAAAATTAGGACCCTGCGATGGGGCTTCAGGTAGGGCATCGGGAACCTGCGGGTTCTCCCCTTGTCTCCCGCTCAAAGTTTCTTGTAAACTTGTCACAAAAGGCACAACAACTTCTAATAACTCGTTCATTTTTGTATGGATGTTTTAAAGAAGAGAAAAAGTTCCGCATTTCCTGATTCTTGATAGCAGGTGAAATAGTGTTTTTTTTGCGACTGTAGCAGATCCGAAGGAGATTCACCCAAAACAAAGTACAAATAGCAACCCTCGACCCCTATAGGGTATGGCCTACCGGTCTACAGATGTAGGAAGGCAGCCTACCTGCTAACCAAACTGCGTAACCAAAGCGACTCCTTGTTGGTGGTTGATAGGTGTTGGTCTGATTCACCTATGTCAGTTCGAAATTGATGGATCATTCGTTCATGTGAAGAATCTCTCTCATTACTTAGGATTTTTCTCAGTTGATCTAATGCGTCATAGATAGAATGGAGTGGATAATAAGTCGACCCACCTTAAAAGCTTTCTTCCCTTATGAGATTTTGATTGAATAGCAATCCTTTTTAGGTCGTAACAAGGAAGGAAGGAGCGCTACGACTAACATAAAAACCAGTTAGAAAACATTAGCTAGCTAGTCTAGCGTGCAATGGCTTTCTCTGATAGGGACTTGCTTCTTTAAGATCCACCCAACCTATATAAGGTGTTGCTCGCTTTCTCTCAGTCACTAGTGGATTATGTAGTGTTCTACATTCCTATGTGCTCCTCTTTGACCCCCTTTTTAAGAACCCAAAGTTCACCTTTGGATCTTGTCGTGACGCTTTGGTTGCGAAGGTTATCACGATCTAGGTTTATGGATAGATTCAGTCAGTGAAAGTCCCTCCAACTCAATCAATATCAACAAGATGTCATGACCGCATAGGCTTGGTTTATGTTGTCATAAAATAAAGTTGGTATCATGGGTTCATTGATTAGTTCACCTCCAGTGCTTGTAAGGACGGGACCGTGGTCATTCGTCTCTGGTTTTCCAGTCGATAAGATCTTTAATATTGACCAACCAACTGGGTTGGTTTCTCTATTCTTTTCTATTGAAAAGGAGTCAGTTGTCTGTGCTAGTAGCCTTCTTCTAAGCTCCACTGGATGACACGACATTTTCGTTCAAATATATATAGGTCAGTCATACTTGTGATGGTTACCAAGGATCCAATATGACCACTTAGGTCTACGTTGCTAGGATATTATTATATGGAAGCGGGTGGTTTAGCTAAGGACTATAGACTATAAGGCAGAATGCTTGAAAGGAAAAGCACTCCTACTTACTTTTGGGAGAAATCATAGACACCTTAGACACCGGATCCTCGGTAGGACTCTTATTTGATAGGAATTAGGGGATTTGAGATTTTGGGGTTTCACTCACAGACCAAATCCTGCTGCTTCCATCAGTGTCCTATCCTAAGTTTCTTTCTCTACATGAATCAAGTTCTTCGACAAGACCATCCCGATCGAGGGCTAATCATAGATCTACTATGGTCTTTTTCAAATTCTTTTATCTTATTTCCAGTTCCAATTTCTAGAAGCATTATGTTGAGTCACTCCAAGAGTAGAATCAACAGCTCACCTCAAGTCGATTTAAAAATTCCTTATTCAAATTATTACTTTTTTCTTTGTTGGTGGAAACTCACTAATTGTCCAGTTCATTAGGGAATGTTTTTTGGAGTGACAACAAGAGTATCTTTCTTTTTATCATTTTCCAAAAAGTTGATAAACTTGGCGGGTATGTAAAAGATATTCTTTGTTTTTCATCACTTTTACATGTGTCAAAAAAATATTGTGACATTTCAGTTTTTACAGCCTGCGTGTTCGAATTCTGATCACTTTTACGTTAGAAAGGGGGAACACGCTCTAAGCCTAAGTATTCATCAATGACCGATGGCGTACAAGTATCGTGAGGGAAAGGTGAAAAGAACCCTATTTAGGGAGTGCAATAGAGAACCTGAGATCCGATGCGAACAATCAGTTGAAGGAGCGGAGCTCAGAGACTTTACTTTATGTAAAGTGAACTCACTCTAATAGCGTACCTTTTGCATGATGGGGCAGTGAGAAAATGGGAACAACGACTTAAGCCATTAGGTGTAGGGGCTTTCTAGAGGTGGAATCTTCTAGTTCTTACTATTTGACCCGAAACTGATCGATCTAGCCATGAGCAGGTTGAAGAGAGCTCTAACATGCCTTGGAGGATCGAACCCACGTATGTGAAAAAATACGAGGATGACTTGTGGCTAGGGGTGAAAGGCCAACCAAGATCAGATATAACTGGTTTTCCGTGAAATCTATTTCAGTAAAGTGTATGATGTCAATGGCCTGAGGTAGAGCACTCAATGGGCTAGGGTAGCTTTATTTTACCTTACCAACCCCAAGGAAACTCCGAATACAAGCCTAGATCATTTGTACAGATAGACGTTTTGGGTGCTAAGATCCAAACTCAAAAGGGAAATAACCTAGATCGTACGCTATGGTCCCTAAGCAATCACTTAGTGGAAAAGGAAGTGATCGAGCGATGACAACCAGGAGGTGGGCTTGGAAGCAACCATCCTTTGAAGAAAGCATAATATCTCACTGGTCTAGCTCCATGACACCAAAAATGTATCAGGGCTCAAGTGATTCACCGAAGCGATGAGACCTTGAAAGCTGCTTTTTCAAGTTTTAGTAGCAGAACGTTCTGTCAATCAGGGAAGGTTTTTGGTAACAAAACCTGGAGATATCAGAAGTGAGAATGCTTACATGAGTAACGAAATATCATGTGAAAAACACGATCGCCTGCCAGTGGAAGATTTTCTTCATTCAGTCAATCTACGCAAAGTGAATCGGTCCTAAGGAACCCCCGAAAAGGCCTAGTCCATTGGGTACACGAAAGTGTTGAAGTTGCTTTCACTACAGAACCATGCCTGTCTATTAGAGAGAATTGGATGATCGGGCCGAGGACTGCCCCCTTTTCCCCTCACTCTCCTTTCCCTAATATGAACCTTGAGTCATCAAGGCCTTTCTGACTCGGCCTAGCCCGGCCGCCCTACACGACCGACGCTTCAAAAGGCGAAACTCTCGGTAGTAGTTTGGCGACCTATCTTTAGTAGGGGCCTTTAGTCTTTTATTTAGATTAAGGGTCGCGAGAGAGCAGAGTGCACCACCCTGCCATAGTCACGAGTCTTTTTATAGTCGCGACTGTTGTCATAGTCAACAAGGTTAAAACTTCCAGGAAAAAACTTTGAATTGGGAGGGTGATCCTCCCGGTGAACTGACCGTACCCCAAACCAACACAGGTGAACAAATAGAGTATACTAAGGCTCTTGAGAGAACCATGTCGAAGGAACTCGACAAAATGACCCCGTAACTTCCGGAGAAGGGGTGCTCTCCTATCTTTTGATTAGGAAAGCGAAACATACCAAGGGGTAGCGACTATTTTTTAAAAACATAGGACTTTGCTAAGTGGTAACACAATGTATAGAGTCTGATACCTGCCCACTGATGGAAGGTCGGAAGGAGAAGTGTTATAAGCTTCTAATGGAAGCCCAGTAAACGGCGGCAGTAACTCTAGCTGTCCTAAGGTAGAGAAATTCCTTGTTGCATAAGTAGTGACCTACACGAATGGTGTAACGACTTCCCCTATGTCTCCGACATGGACCCAATGAAATTGAATTCTCCATGAAGATATAGAGTATCAATGGCTAGACGGCAAGACCCCGTGTACCTTAACTATAGCTTCGCAGTGACAACCTTAATCAAATGTGTAGGATAGGTGGGAGGTAGTGACATACAATGACCAATCCTGAAAGACCACTCTTTCCTCTAAGGATGCCTAACTGCCACACCGATCATTCAGGGGGAGGCGGGACACTGCGAGGTGGGTATTTTATCTGGGGTGGATGCCTCTTAAAGAGTAATGGAGGTGTGCGAAGGTAGGCTCAAGCTAAGATTCTGCTCGTGAGTGTAATGGTATAAGCCTGCCTGACTATGAGACCAATTAGTCGAACAGAGATGAAAGTTGGCCATAGTGATCCGGTAGTCCCGTGTGGAAGGGCTTTTGCTCAACAGATCAAAGGTACGTCGGGGATAACAGGCTGATGACTTCCAAGAGCTTTTATCGATGGAGTCATTTAACGCCTTGATGTTGACTCATCACATCTGGGGGTTGAAGAAGGTCCCAAGGGTTCTATTGTTCACTGATTCAAGTGGTACGTGAGTTGGGTTTAGAACGTCATGAGACAGTTTGGTTCCTATTTACCGTTGGTGTTAAAGGGAGAACTTCGAGGAGCCAACCCTGGTACGAGAGGACTGGGTTGGGCTAACCTATGGTGTATCAATTGTTATGCCAATAGCAGTGTCTGACAGCTAAGTTGGTATGGAAGAACTATTGCGTCGTGAGAAATCCTTCTCTCTACAAGTTCTCAGACGAGGTTTTTGAACAGAACTTTGATAGTTGAGAGGTGTAAGCACCTCGAGGTGTGAAGTGATCTCGTACTAAACGAAACAACTTTCACTTTTCATAATTAAAATGAAAGAAAGTCAACCTATTCCTGAAATTGTGGTTAGTCTCGCTACCTCTTTAGTTGCCGCCCCCTGCTTGCTCATTCGCAATTACTACCACAAGAAAGTAGCTCCTATCTCTAAAGGGGCTTATGCACTCCACGACTTTCTTATGTTGTTATTATATCCAGGACCCTTGACACAAATAGAGGCGTCAGAAGTTCCATATAATTTACTTCTCAATACAATTTCTTTCAAATTCATTAAAATTTCATGTACCGATTCTTGAATACCCGTTATGGTAAAATATTCATGTGGGACTTTCTCAAATTTTACACGTGTGATACATGTTTCTTCTATTTCCCAAGTAAAGCTCTTCGCATTGCAATGCCTATTGTGTCAGCTTGGCCTTTCATAAGTGGAGACAAAATAAAGCGTCCATAATAAAGGCGTTTACTGTCTGTTCTTGATTCAACACACTTCCACTGTAGTTTCTGAGCAAATATTGTTACTTTCTCTCGAACCATAATACTATTATTTGATTAGATCATCGAATCTTTTATTTCTCTTGAGATTTCTTCAATGTTCAATTTGACACATGTGTTATTTTTGGAGGTCTACAACCATTATGTGGCATCGAAGTTATATCTCATATGAAAGTTAATAGTATACCACTTCAATGAATAACTCATAATGCTGCATCTCTTTCGAGTTCCTTGATTTTTACCCCACAGAGTGGTAGCTTGCTTACTTAGCGCTTGCACTAAGGATCTAATCAGAGTCAAACTTGGATTTGAAAAAAAAACCTTTCCCTTATTAGCCGAAGTACAAGTGACCTTTTTTTTCTTTAGTAAAGGCGGATTCAGCCAAAAAATATTTTTTTCCTGAACAATCTCAATCAAGTCAATTCAGTATTGAACAATAAAGATTGGATTCTTTATACCGGACCTCACTCTTCTTTACAATATAAATCTATCACCAATATATCTGGCCAACAAATATATCACAATTATCGAACCTTACTCATCTCCAAGGTACATCTACATCATAATTAGATCCAAAAGTCACATTAACATTAATATCGGACCTTACTCGTCCCAACATCAAGTATAACCCAAAAATATAGACCTTACTCGTCCACAAGGTATGTGTATAGTCATCAAAGTGTCCCATTAACCATCAAATTATCAACATGTTTTCCAAACCATTATTAAAATCCACAATATATCACGACAACATTTTACAGGATCTCAATCCATAAGTATCCATCTCAGGTTAACAATACTATCACAATTACCCATAATTCGGCTTAACCGACATCACATTTCTATCAATACCTCATCGTATTAACATAATTACTCATGAATCAGTCTAGATATCACAATTACCTCATAAACATGATCAATAACTCAAATTTAGTCCCAAAAAGGTTAGCCAAACATACCTTAATGTTGAAACCGCACTCGAACAAGTTTTCAATCAACTGAAGCCTCCAAATGATCCTCAAATCAACCAATCACTATCAAGATCATATTGTACACATCAAGAGAAGCATTTTGATACCCATATTGGCATGGCTTAGTCTTAGGGGGAAAATGGTCAATTTTAGGGCTAAAAATCAATGTTCCCAAATTTAAAAATTGATTTTAAAATCAAGTTCTGCATGAAAAATGGAGTCCATGGGAAAAAATCTCACTAAGCACGAGTTTCGATCGAGTGAGAAATCAATCTTCAAAGTTAAAAAACCATGGTCTAAAATCCCCAATTTTGAACATTGAAAATCATGAATTTTAGGACAAAATCAAGATAAAACTTAAGGAAATTGATTAATATGATGTCAAAAACACTTACCTAGTAAAACCCTTCAAAATTCCTCTTCCAAATCGCCCAAAAAGCTTGACAAGTTCAAAAATGGAGTAAAAATTGTGTCCCTTGGGTTTTAATCTGACCAGGTGCAAAAAGCTCTCCGCGATCGCGGGTAGGCTCCCACAAATGCGGAGAGAAAGGCTCAAAGACCTCCGCAATCGCGGAGACCAACCCGCAAATGCAGAGAACAGAAAAGAGGGGGTCACTCGCATGCGCCAACACTCCACAAACGTGGAGAACAGTAATATCAAGACTTCCACGAATGCGGAAGCCTTTTTGCAAACACGGAGGCTTTTTTGCAAATGCGGAGAAGAGATGTGCCTGCACCAGACAAGATCAAAAACCAATAATACCAAGTCCAATTCCCTACTCAGAAAGGACCCCCAAAACTCATCAAAACTCAGAATTACACAAACTCCATATGTATCCATACCAGAAACAGCGATCCGGACGCAACAAAATCATCAAAAATTGATTTCAAGTCCTCCTCGCCACATTTACCAATCTGGCTCGATAAAACTAGTTTAAAACTCTAAATACCAAAACCACCCTTGGAAATGCCAAAAATTATTCCGAAACTATTTCTAGCATTAGTTTCACTATCCAGAACTACTAGAACTATCGAAATTCTAATCTAAGCTTCCGAAGTCCGAATATTAACAAAAGTCAAACTTGGTCCCGAAAATAACTAAATTCACAACTTTGGGCCTAAAAATCTCATTTCAACTCCAAATTCAATTCAGCAACTTCTTGTAGTTTAGTTTCAATATTCTGGAACTAATGAAATTGATGGAATCCCAATTCGACACAAGAAAATCAGAATAGTATAAAAACTCACTTTTCAATAACTTAAGCTTCCACAAGTGCCAAAACTCATATTTACCATTTTAAAACTCCAGATTTTAGTTTCAATCATTCAAATAGTTCAAAATAGACCCAAAACAACTTACAAAAGGGTAAAATAGTAATTTTCATAGATAAGGCCAAAAATGACCAACTAGGTCAGTACATGATTAAGCTTCAACATATGGTAAGAAAAGGCGATCTTGAGCACAATTGCCATATCATCGACTCTGCTTTGAAGAAGTGAACAGTGACATAGAAGACAAAACATCTCAACCATGCCCCTTAAATGTTCTTTAATTGGCTCTACTTTTATCTCCCCATCCATTTTCCTTCTAGAGCACACAATCCAAGCATTCTCTAGATTTCTCTCTAATTTTATTTCTTTTTTCTCTTATTGGGATTGATGTAAGATACTTCACCACTCTCCTTTTCACTTTCATTATTAACATATGGCGCTTCAGGTATGTGACTTCATCGCAATTATACTTAGTGTGATCATGAAAATAGGTTTGAGGAGTAAACTGTGTGCTGCATGATGTGGGTACTTGCACTTTGTCCATGCCTTATGATTTTAAGTGTTTTGATTTGCATTTGATGAGCCTTAGGATACCTTGAGTTTCTATAGTTGATTGATAAAGAAAATATGAATGTTGACAAGTTGAGCTTATATTTCCTCTGAATGTTGATCTCTACAAACTGAAAAAATGCTTTTGATTATAGTTGTAATAGCTTGCTTTGTGAATTCCTGGATTAAGTTTAAGTAACCTATAGTTTTGGTTGAACGAATTGAACTGGACCTATGATAAATTGGGTGATATCAGTCTTAAGGGTAAGTTGTCATTTAACAAAAATTAGGCCATTGAGATGATTGATAGTTTGAATTAAGGCTTGTGTTGTGAAACCCCCTCCTATTTTATTGCTACAAACCCAAATTTCTTTTGAGGAGTTTGGGGATTCTTGGCTACCAATCTGCATCTAAAGTGGTCAATTTGATCGCCGAAGATGACTCAACGATACGCTGGCAAGACACACACATCACCTATAATTGTATCCCTTTGAATGTTATTTCTGTTACATTTGGTGAAAAACTTTTAGATCACCAAATTGATTTGACGGATCACTGATCTATCTCAAGAATTGCTGAATGTTATAAATCCTTGACATTTGCTTGCTGTTAAATTCGGCGAGGGTCATTTATACTGCCTAATATGTTTGGTGAGTCGCCAAACTAGTTGGGCGGGCTAAATGAACCAAAATTCCAAGAACCATTTTTGAATTTCCCTTATTGCCTTTGTCTCATACATTTGGCTAGTTTTCCTTGACAGGTCAGATGTAATTGAAATTTTCAATAATGAAGGGTGTAATATGATTTGAGAAGAAAAGGGGAAATCCTTGCCCTAGGTGTGTTGGCATTTTTGAATTCCTTGAGTGAGGGGAAGAGGTGGCTTATATCCTCAGATAGCCACCAGGAAACGAGATCTCCATGGACAACTCAAGGCAAAACATACATTCTTACCTACATATGAAGGTTAAGGGTAATGGTTTCAGTAACAAGCATGAGGCCATGGAGGATCCTCACAAAGTAGCAACAAACAAGGCTAGAGAGAAGACTTTGTCCGACCAATTTGAGGCTAGGAGGGAAAAGAACAAAGCAAGCAGGGTAAGAAAGTTCGCCAGGAACCGGAGTCATCCTTGCAAAAATTCCAGAAGATCTGGGGTAACCCGACACAGTTGAGATCCCTTTAGTCCTAAGTTTAGTGCAACATGAAAGGCATCAGAGGGATTCTTAAACTCATTCATTCATCTTATGTCTATTGTTCTTAATTTTTCTACATCAAGGGCAACATCTCTTTTGATAAGGGGGTAAGTTTTTTTTATTCATGTTTCCTATTGACTTGGGAATTAGTAGTTTTGATGGTTGAAATGTAATTAATCCCCCTACTATTTGATTTGTAAATAACTTTAATTTTAATTTGGATACTAATAAAATAATATTTTTTATTTTAATTTTCTTCTTTTTTGAGTTAAATGGATGAATTATTGCAAATGATGTCCTTAATTTGTGGCAAATCCCGTGCATATGTGAAAAGTCATTCAATTGCAAATATCGTGTCTCTAGTCCTTAGAAATCTGAGTATCAATAATTCATATCCTTTATTCAGATGGTGCCATGGACAAGGAGCATGTACTAACTCACTAATTAGTCTTTTTCTTGATAAATCAATCCATGAATAGATTTGATGCATCTTGAGTTGACTGTGTGAGTGATTGAGATTGGATATGCAATGATCATAAGTTGTGAGTTTGTTGCCATTATTGGAATGCAAATCCATTTTTCCTTTGTGAGATCAGGAATTTTGTCGAAAGGCATGTTTTGCAACATTTAGAACTTTCCCGATTTGTTTTGAAGAGTGATTTGGTTAATTCCAGATTAGGAAAGGACCTTAGGACTTATTTTGTTCCCTTAGTCCACTTTGACTATAATTGACCTCCGATGACAATGAATTGATTTCTTAGTGAAACTCCTTTGATCCTTGATCCTTGATCCTTTCTTTGGCAATAATGCAACCTTGACTTTTGTGAAAGACAATTCCTTCTTGTTCCTTATAGATCCTTCCTTGAGCTTAAAATGAGTAAAGTGATGGCCAAAGGCTAAAATTGGGGGTGTTGGTTAAGAGAAGTAGTGTCTCCCATAAAAGAGTTGAGGAAAGAAAAAAGAAAAAAGAAAGAAAGGTGACGAGTCCTTGAAATGTTGAAAACAAGAAAAAAGTTTGAAAAAGTTAAAAATGATGAGCTAAAAAAGAATTGCTTGGAAAAGAGGACCCTCCAAAAAAATTGTTGAAAAATAGTACAAAAAGGGGAGACACCTAGGATGAATAGATCAAAAGAAAAACGAGTGTTAATAGAAGAGAAAGAGGAATGAGGACAAAATTAATCCATGATCATGAATAGAATGTGTAGAGCTCAAGGAGGGATGAGCTACTAATGTCCATATGTTATCCTACCCAACCTTAACCCTACGTTACAACTTGAAACTAGTCCTTTGGGATCTTAGTGTGGAATAAAACCAAATAAACTCCGATTGAGAATAAGTGAAAGCCTATGGGTTGAAGCTTACATGCCATTTCTCAATTGGGAGAGTGAATGTTAAAGAGATCCTTTGAAAATGTTGTTCTAATCTTGTGTGTATAGTATCTTCTTTGGTGTGAGAAAAAATGGTAATGCTTTTAGGCAGTGATCAACATCTACATAAACAACTATGAATGTAGCCATGTTTTGATTACTCCTTAGTCACCTCTTTAGGCTTCAAAATCACGTAAGTGGTTTGTACAAGTTTGAGGGTGGATGAAAAAGGTGGAATTGTATGTGTTACTCCTCATGGCCCTGTTTGCAAGCTCTGAATTTGGATTGGATGATGTTTGATTTGCTTGACGGCAAGCATAAGCTTAAGTTGGGGGTGTTGATGAGTCTATATATCTGACTCATTTTGGGCTTAGAATGTGAAGAAATGTTGTCCTCGGTGTGCTATTATGTTCTAAATGCTAACTAATATGTTTGTGATATGTCAAGAATGGAACTAAAATTGTATAATGGGGAAATACTCAAAAAATCTTAGAAAAGGAGCAAAAGTGTGAAAAAGGCAGATAAAAGTGGCTTTGCCAACTTATTCGGTGTACCACCAATTGCTCAGTGTGACCGCCTAATATTTCAACAACCAAGCATCAAGTTCATTCTAGGAAGGCGGTCAAAATTGACATCGCCAAACATATTTGGCGCATCGTCGAATGGCCAAGGAGAGCGCCTATTGTTGAGGAACTTAGGACCCCAAGCTCATGACAAAAGGGCAACGTAGAAGGAACTTAGGTGAATCCCTGAACATGATCAGTGGAGTAATGGATTGTCGCCTAATGTTGCAGAGACTCAGGCCTTCTAGAAGATGTAGAGAAAAGGGGGCAAGTGCACACTCAGCGCATCGCCATCGTGGTCGGCGATGGACGACCTTGATCGCCGAGTGGAAACTTGGTGCACAAACTTTCATGATTTTGCACGGACTATTTAAGTATTTTGAAAAGGACATTATACATATCATTCACTTCAGGAATTATAGATAGGGAGAGAGTGACATTAGGGTACTTAGAACATTCTTGCTCAATAGTACAAGGGAGAGGGTTTCAAGCTTGTAGAAGCACAAAATTATGGAGATTAGCTGGTTGAAATCAACTTTTCTCTTATAATCCTTGTTACCCATGTACTCAGCTGCTAAAATTGGTATTGAATCTTTAATCTCAAGCATGAGTGGCTAAAACCCCCATGTTGGGGGTGTATAAATAATATGTGTTTTTTATTTCTATGTTGGGTCTTTGATATTTTGACTATATTATTGTAAATCTGAGTGAATTTATATTCATTGTTAAGTTTCATCTATAATCCTAAGATTAAAAACTTGGAGTTTAATTCAGATCTCTAATTATTGCTTTAATCTGAGCAGTTAGATGTGGAATAGATGTATTAGTTGGAAACCTTTTGGGGTTTTAGTTGAATGCCACACCTATGGGTTTAATGGCTAAGGTATTAGGTGGTTTGCTGTGATTTCTCAGGCTAGGGATGTCCTCTAGCGGTCCGCGTATGATATCATAATTGAATCATACGAAACACATTCGTTGTCGTAATTGAAGCTTAGGTTACCAACATCCTAGCCTATTCACTCATCATTAACCAAATTAGTCAAATATTTAGACACGACTTAGTAGATATATTCCCATATTTGTACATCCCCAACACCACTCTAAACCTATTTATTAGTTTCTAATTTAGTTGTTGTTAGCTAAATCTCAATTTTAATTATTGTAACCCCTTTTTTGAATCTACAATTGCCTAATTCAATGAATTATTTTTCCTCTTGAACAACCATTCCCTGTGGGATTCGACCCCAACTCTATTATTGGATAATATATTGATGACGACCGTCCCTGCTTCCTTTGAGTGGTAGGATTGAGCGCTCATCACATTCACAGTTACTATTCTACATTCGTGGAGTACACTTTTTAGCTGAACAGTGTTAAAACAGTTAACCTACATTTTTTACTCTATTTTCAAATATTTCAAGCTTTTTGGGTGATTTTGTTGGAAAGTTTTGGAGAATTATTTTGGGTAAGTGTTTCTAACCTCTTTTAAATTAATTTCCATGACTTTTATCTTGATTTTGGGAATTTTTAATCTATGATTTCAAAACTTTAAATGGTAATTTCTCCTTCAATTTGAACTCGAGTTTAGTGGAATTTTCACCCATGGACTCTATTATTTGTGTAGAACATGATTTTATAGTTAAATTTTTATATTTGAGAATTTTGAATTTTAGCCCTATTTGACCATTTTGCCCCTAAGCCTAATTCGTTCCATAATGGGTTTCAAAACTCATCTCTTGATGCGTAGTATCTATTTTTGATAGTGATTGATCTATTTGGGGATCCTTTGGAGGTTTGAGTTGATTGAAAGCTTGTCCGAGTGCAGTTTCGACATCAAGGTAGGTTCGGCTAATCTTTTTGGTACTGGATTTGAGTTATTGATCATGTTTATGTGGTAATTGTGAGATCCAATTTGATATATGAGTAGGTGGTTTGATATGTTGGAATAGTAATGGAAATGTGATCCGGGTTATGTCAAAAATTGAGTAAACTATGATCCTATTGATAAATTGAGATGAAATTTGTGATTTGAGATAATTTGAGATATTATTGTGGTAATATGAGACTGGTAATACTATGGGGGAATTTATGTGTCAATTTGATGGCTTTTTGACATACTTTTTGGCATTTTATGTATATTTTAGGACGAATGAGGTCAGGTATTGTTAATTTTGAGAACCATATGTATATTTTGGGACGAGAGAGGTCAAGTATTGTTGGTACACCTGACTAGTGATATAATTGTGATAATCTAAAGTATGATGATGGTTTGGGTACGTGGCAAGGTCGTGAGACACTTGGTATATGACCTAATGAGTTCCATGCATTGTATTCACATCTCCCAGTGTATTGCACCATTGGTTATTATGGAAATCTTAACTTACCGTTATGTATATTTTAATTGTGCACTAACCGTTTTATTGCAGGTGTTAGTATTATTCGTCATTACATAACTTTTATTTTTCTTACCCAATCGATTGAACTTACTAGGTACATTTCGGTGTACCCACCCCTACTTGGTTTTCTCCCTACAGATTGAGCACAAGGACCCATATAGAATAGTTGATTCATTCTAGCAGAGTTACTATCCATCTATCTAGATCTTAGTGGTGAGGCTCAAATTTTGAGTCACCGTGGATCTTTGAGATTACATTTATTGCTTTCTATTCCATATATTATACCAAATATTATCAAAAACTTTGTATATTCATTTGAGACAGTTTTATTTACTCTTTCTCATTACTTTAGATGCTCTTGTACTCGTGACTCCAGGTTCTGAGGTTTCTTATGATATATTGTGGTTGTTTCCATTTTACTTTATTCTCATTAGTCGCGATCTAATATTAGGCAGTGACAGTTTTGTTTAGTGGTTCTGTGAAGAGGACCTCATACGACCTTCCTTTTTTGCCTACAAG
The DNA here is from genome assembly GCA_038996855.1 of Solanum aculeatissimum. NCBI lineage: Eukaryota > Viridiplantae > Streptophyta > Magnoliopsida > Solanales > Solanaceae > Solanum > Solanum aculeatissimum. The sequence goes on from JBCEWC010003306.1 coordinate 27,555, forward strand.
TGCATCACTACAGAGCCATGTCAGCTCGTGGTGCACACCATGGCCCACATTGGCATCCGTGAAGTGCACACTGGTACATTTTAGCTCCATTTTAAATAGGGACAATTTAGTAATTTGGCCCCTCTCTTTGGTCTTTTAAGACTTTTATGCCTATTCTAAGACCCCTAAGTCATACCTTAGTCATTTCATTCACTTCACTCTCATTCTAACACCTAAACTCTAGAATTCTAAACTTCATTCAGGCCAAGCTTTGAAGATTCAAGCCTAGGGATTCAAAGGTGCTTCAAGATCACATATATTTCATCTTAATCTTCCTAAATTATTAAAGGTATGTGTGGTTTCATTCATGATTACCTTTCAATCATGAAACTCCAAAATCTATTTCTTCAATTTCATGATTTCTAAGTGGGTTTTGTAATTTAGCTTCAAATTTATGAAATTATGATATGGATCATTATCAATTGATGATTTTAACATGATTTAAGTCTTATTGTATTGATTTACATGGATTTGATGAGATTTGAATATGCATGTTCCTTTTAGTTATGAATTTACGCTTGAGTAATTTCAAGTATGTTTCAATTGTTGATTTCATCATTGATTTAGTATGATTTCATATTATTATTATGATTTAAGTATAAATTTCAAGTACCTATGCTATTCCCTCATTCCTCATGACATAAGCATGCATGAATAATGTTTTCCATTAGATTTATGATTTGGAATGATACCCAGTTATGATTATGACTATGATTTCAAGGCAAGTATGGTTATGATATGAAATGTGATCATATAATTTCTATTATATGACTTTAAGAACTTATGGGTGTGTATACACCATCATGTACAAGTATGAATGAGCTATTCCTAGGCATATAATTATGAATTGAAGTATGATTTGACTTTTAAGCCCAAGTATGCATGATTATGAAGTATGATTTGGCCTTTAAGCCCAAGTTTGTGTGATTATTTTTTGAAATGACTCTTTATTTCAAACATGTATATGTATATGTATATGTATATGTATTCCCATGGGATGATGGCTTAGCAACGAATGAGATTGGAGGTGGGGGCTCGACCTATGAGGTCCTTATATAAAGTCCACATTTCTCATAACTACATACCACTGGAGGTTTATGATATACCCAATATGGATGATTATGTGTACCACTACCCATCGAAATAGGAAAGGCCCATAAGGTGAGGGGATAGACTACCTTTAGAAAGTAGTCTATTCTTTCTCAAGTGTAAAGGCAACATCAGTATTCCATGTAATAGCTCACATGGTCTTATATGTCGGTTAACATCTCATCCCCCTAATTATGGTATTCATGCATTTAAGGCATATTGTTAAAACATTCTTTCCTATATACTTCTTTCTATATATATATATATTTATGTTCCCTTCTTATCTAATAGAGAAATGCAGGTTATCATGTTTATATGCAAAGAATACCCACATACTTAGTACATTCAAATGTACTAATACATACTTTTTGCCTACATGATCTAACCATGTAGGGACTGGAGACTTTCCTCATCCACCTCTTGATGACTAGATTTGATTTGTGGAAGTTTTCTTGTAGTGAGTCCTTTACTCCAAGGACAAGACCCACCTTCATTCTACCTATGCTATGTTATGATTATGTTATGTCTTTTATTTTGAGGGTGAGCTTGAGACATGTCTTGGCCCCCATCCCACTATGATTAGAGGCATTATTGGACACTTTGTTTTGTATGAATCATGCTACGCTATGTATCTATGGAGGTTGTCCCCAAGTCCTTATCCCATGTTTTTTTATATGTGTTGTTTAGTTGATGAAAGTCCTAAGTCCCTACTTTCCTATAGAGTGCATCTCATGCTCCATTCCCCCTTAGAAGTATTTGTTGAAGTTATGTGATGGTAATTCCATGACCCTATTCCCAAAGATCGCATACCATTTTCCCTACCCCTTAATATTTTTTGTTAATGTATATTTGTAACGACTCGAAAATTTTTGAACTTTTTGATGGTTGGTCTTGGATAGTGTTTGTAACAACCCAAAAAATTTCAAAATCTCCTTGTGATTGGAATTATATGATATACTACAAGTCATGGTTTAGTTTTGGTAGCCACGGGTTGAGTTTAAGTGGCCGAATGCTAATTGGGCTAGTTAGTGGCTTAGATGGACAATTTCAGCAATGTACTTCAAACAGTCATAACTTTTGATGTGGGATGAACCATGTGAGCTGCTAGTTATCAAATTGAAGATCTTCGAGTTATCTTTGCAACACAACTGGTTTAACGCAATTCAAATTTCGGATGAGGGCGATATGGCCCAAACAGTGAGACTATCTGAAATTCAGAAGCCATTGGAGATAGGCTCAGAAAAGTGGCCAAGGACAGGGCCACGAGCCGTGAAACATTGCACGGCTCATCTAGGGTCTCTTAAAGTGTTCCAGTAAGCTAGGGGTGGCCTGGAACTACCCCTAAGACAAGTCTAAACCAACGAAGCCTTGAACGGCTCGTTTGAGCTTTGACGGGTCGTCCACTGTCCCGTTAAATTGGATAGTGGATAGGCCAAGGCTTGGACACGTTTTATGGGACTAAGTATGGTTGGACGGGACCTTACACGACAAGTCACACCTTGAAAGGACCGTCAAGTGCTTCGTGAAGTGTAATAGAAAGTCCTCCGAAAGTTCGCGTTGGAAAAATTGGCTAAGGAAGGTTTGACGGGAGGGGTTGACGGGCTGTTCACCAGTAGACGGCACTGTAGCTGTTGTTTGACATTGTTTAATTCCGGAAAGTTATATTTTATTATGGGTATTTTTGGGATTTTGCCTTTCCTAATTCACTTTTAAACCCCCTAAAGTCCCTAAATCCCTTTAGACATTACGTAAACCGTAAACTTTCACTCAAAACGCTCTCAAGGTTATCATTGATTCCTCTCAAGTTCTTGAACACCATTGTTGAAGATTCAAAGGAAATTTTAGGAAATTGATCAATTCTTGAATCTCTACGCAACCCTAGTGTTTGCTAGAAGGTATGTGGATTTTAAATTTGTGGGTTCTTCCACCCATGAAGCCTAAGAACCCTAACTCTTTAAATTATGAAGTTTTTACGTTTTACTTAGTTATGGGTTCTCTTGATTTCACAAAACTCTTGACGTTTGGTATTCGCTGTAGATTTTAGGTTATCTCATTGTGAAATTTGTTCTTGAAACTCATGAATTACTCCATTAAAGTTTGAAGAATTT
>JBCEWC010003307.1:0-30779 GCA_038996855.1 Solanum aculeatissimum
CGACGTTTCTTAAAAAATAAGAGATTTTTAGTAATTTCAGAAAAAGTTGGTATATATTGAGATTATGCATGTAAAGTTTAGGATTTCTATAATTTGCCCTTAATTAAATCCGTATTTATTGGACTTAAATAATCAACATTATTATATTAATTCATAACATTTATTCAGACTAATATATTTATGAATTGATATAATTCAAATCATTTTAAATTTTACATAAATTTAAGATATTCAACTATAATTTTACAAGATAAAATTGAAAGTACTATAAATTGCTCGTGCTGGCACAATATAAATAGAATCACCATATTTTGGCATCAGATTCTTACAAATTATTGTTGTGGGGTATAAAGTTTGAGTCTTTTAATATGTTAATTTAATTTTAAGATTTTGTCCAATTTTCTTTTATTGTCATTTGATTTCAATTCAACAAATTCAATTCAAATATTATATCGATTTGTTAAAAGAAGATAAATTTATTACTCCTCCTCATTCTTGATTTTTTTTTTTAACTATCCTGCATTTGTTTTGTAAAAAAAAATTATAGTTAAAAATAACGGAACTTATCCTTGCCATTTTATCTTTTTTCCTACGTTTTCCCCTTCTTTTTCTCATTTATCTTAGTTTTAAATAATTTATTTTTTAATCTAGATATTTATAATTTTTTTAAAGTTCATTAATATTATATTCAAAAGAAATAACACTACGAACATAGGCAAAGTATAGATAGAATGTGAGAAGAAAACATCCATGCTAATCAATAAAGTAGCAAAAAGATTAATTATATAATTGACTATAAAAAAATAAATGCCTTAAATAGGTTAATAGATGATAAATAATAAAACATATTTTTCAATAAAACAAAAGGCATTGAGTAACCAATTGCTCAATCTTTTTATTTTCATCCAATTTTTTTTTTTTTTTGCAATATTAAATTAAATAAATATATTATCACAAAAAATAAAATAAAATATGTAATCAATAAAATAAAGGAGTTGTTACAAAAAAATAATAATTTAATATATGAAAGGTATTACGCTAGAATAAAGGAGTTGTTGCAAAAAAATTAATTTAAGAAAGGTAGTCGTAAAATTGAAAATGGAAAAAGGTCAAATATGATACTGTACTATTAGAAATAGTTTAAATATACCATTTGTTATATTTTCGGTTCGAATATATCTCTCTCGTTATATTTTGGGGTCAAATATATCCCTATTATTATATTTTAATATAAATTTACCTTTAATTTTAACAGATGGTCAAAATATAGACTATTTTCTTCTTCTTTTGAATATGTTATTTTCTTTTTTTAATGTTACTTAAATATTAATGATTTCAAATTGTAGATTGTGGATTAGAGTAATTCATATGACCGGAAATGGATAAATAAACACTTATGTATTGATGAGTTTGGTTAAAAGAAAAATGAATACATAAGTTTTTTTTTTAATCTCATAACTATAATATTATGTATTTTTCTGTAAAAAAAAAAATCAATTTAAAGATATTTGTGTAAAAAAAATTGGGTGGGGTGGGGGAGAGAGGAACAATAAATAAAATGTGAAATAGAAGTTAGTTGTTTTGTTTTTAGAAAGATGATTTGAAATAATTTTTAAAGAAAATTAAGAATAACAAAGTAAGACGTTTAGTCAAACTAAAAGTTTTTATAGCTAGAAAGTCACAGAGAAAGATTAGTTTAATCAATACTTTTTATCTTTACATATGATTTTTTTGACCAATCGTTAAAATTAAGGGTAAATTTATGCCAAAATATAATGAGAGGGATATATGTGGTTCAAAAATATAACTGAAGGGATATATTTGAACAAAAAATATAACGAAGAGCATATTTAAACTATTTTTAACGAAAGAAGCAAAACATGAGGAGTAGGTCTATCAAATATTTCCCAATTAAAAATAATCCTCAAGATCACCTCATTATGACGTAAGTTACTAAATAGTTTTTATTTGTAAAATATTTACTAATTATTATATTACTATATTTGGTTATTAAGGTCAAACGTTAATATTTTCCAAATCACTCTAATAGCTTTCCTAATACTTTTAGGATTTCCCTTTAATCCTTTTCCTAATTTAAAACCAAATTCAAATGTTTCCTTGTAGGTTAGGATTCCTCTAGCTTCTATTTGTTTTAAAAGTTTATAAATAGTCCTCTAAAATTCACAATACTAAACAAATTTTATTTGATAATTTCCTAATGGATTATGATGGAGATGATTATTGTGATGCCCATCAAGATGAGAGTCTTGACACAAGCAGTGTTGAACCAACACCTTATGATCAATTCTTCATCAAATTTGAGGTCGAATTTATTAGGGAACAACGACAAGAAGATGAAGATGAAGATGATGAACTCGATGTGTTTCGTTTAGAGAGCATTATTAAAACCGAAATATTTCATGAGCGATGCGATCGATTGCCCTGTAACAACTTATCGTGGCATAACGTTACGAGAATGTTACATATGATGGAAGTGCCGGTACATAGACAACCAATGATATTACGTCAAATATGTTCTTTTGCTGATAAAATTACTAATGAACCTTATAATAGGAACAAAAAAATATTGCCAATTAGAGTTTATATTAGCCTTCCTGTTGATTACTTCATTGAAGAAGAAAGAAGTGAGCCAATTCATCCTGCCAATGATGATTTGGAGAAAGTGAAAATTGAAGAAGATTTTGTGTGTGTTATATGTATGGAAAAGATGGAGGTTGGAAGTGAAGCAACAAAAATGCCTTGTTCTCATGTGTACCATGGGAATTGTTTGATGAATTGGTTAGGGGTGAAGAGGGTTTGTCCAATTTGCCGGTTTGTGTTGCCGTCTTGAATCGTGAATAGAAGCAGATTCAGAATCTAAAATCCTTCAAGAAAGTTGTAAGATTGATTTTTTTTTTGTGTTCTTTAATTTAGTGCATTCTGTTGGCTATTACTACAACTAGGCCTTGCAAATTGTGGAGAATTTCTTTTTAAGTATGATCAACAGCAAGGGAATTTCACAATATGCAGATTACATAGTGTATTGATAAAATAAAAATGTTGTCAAATTGTGTGTGTGTGTTTTTTTTGGATTTGATCAATTGATTTGAGCTGTTTTCATGGTCCAAGCAGTCAATTCTGAGATGTCAATGCTGTATGAACCATTGTTGAAGACATACAAATGGGTTGCACCATCCACTTCTAAATTAGTTGGGTAAACCCTAGCTGTAATGCAAGCCTTTCCTTCTCCACCAAAGCTCTCTACTATAGAATGATCAATCTACAAAAACAAAACAAAAAGATATAAATTAAATAATATATAGATGACATTTCCATTGTATTCTGATTAAAACTGGGTATTACAAAAGTCATTTTTTTGGAAATTCATTATTTTGAACACAGAAGGTTGAATCCTTTGGGGTAATCCAATGGTTTGGGTTTGGAGTTTTCATGTTGGAGGTCTAAGTTTGAAACCCCTTGCCAGTGAAAGCAAGGGGTTTGCTTTCTGGGTCGAGCTCATCGCACCGGGCTTGCCTAGTGTGAGTTACTTTTCCTATGTGGTTTGCGAGCTATTGCATAGGAACGGGGGATTTACCTTGTGCGTGCACCCAAAGGGCAGCAACTGTGGGTTCCCCTTCTCATCAAAAAGAAAAAAAACACAGAAGGTTGGGTGACTTATGTGACTAAACATACCAAAGTCCTTAGAGACAAATTTTCTTGAAGAGGATCCACATTCAAGAAGGCCCCATAAGTTGTTTTGTCATAATCACTAGAAGGCAAGTGTAAGGAAGACCTACAAAAATGAAAACTTTTCTAAGAATGGAAAAAGGTATTATAAATAATTCTTATGCAGACAATTAACAGTGACAGAGAGATCAAATATACCTGGTCTGATCACTACACATGAGTACTATAAAATTGTTGTTATCTCCTTTGAAAATTCTAAAGAAAACAGCAGTATATTCTTGTATATCTTTAGATGCCAAAACTAGCAACCCAAATGGGCCAAGTCCACCTTTTACTGATGCACCTTTTATGCTACATACTTGTTGTGGATTTGTCCAATTTGCTTCCCATTTCTCTGCATTTTCCAACGTTTTAGCTGAAAAAGACATTTCTACATCTGCCTGTAAGCCAAATCATAGTTACAATTAGTTAATAATAATAATTTCCGACGGACATTCTATTAGAATTTGGCTAATTCGGTGTAACCCTTCGTAACAAGTGGAATTAGTATATGTATATATTGATAACTATGCTTTTATAGAGGGATATCAAATGAGCGGGTTACATTGAAATTGAAGATATTAGAATTAGTTGAAATAGAAATCAGATGGAGTCATGATTCGCCCAAACTTATTTTGTGCTCAAATGGCTAAGAATCGAGTTGGATCATGATCTATCCAATTTGACTTTCTTGATTTCAATAATTTTAACATATTGTTATTTACTTTTTATAACAACAATTTGAACTTCAACTCAAGAATTTATTTATTTTTAGAAAAAGCTACAAATGGATAGTAATTCGTACCTATAATACGGGAACATACATTACACTCATACAAATAAAGAGTTTTAAAAAGGGCTAAAATTGAAGATTAAATTGGACACAAATACAAAATTACTTAAATTGGATTAAGACTTGAATGAGTTCAGATTGATCCAATTCAAATTATCATGAACCCAGCCGATAAAATTCTCAACGAAGTAAGCAGATTATCTATATTTAAACTTATTTTCATACTTCTACTTTTTACATTATTAGGTTAACTAACTGCTTACTACAGGTAATTGACCTTAGTAAGTGAAAATAATAATAATCCACATTAATAAGACAGGTACCCGTTGTGATTAATAGCCAGAAAAATTACGCAAGCTACTTGCAGCGGCGGAGCCATATTTATCGGAGGGATATCAATATTTACACTCTTTGGTAGTTTAAAAAAAAATTATATATATATTTGACTTTTTTAAAATAAAAATTTCGGCTCAGTCAGGAATTATTTATTTGTAACCTGTTAAAAATATATGAACAACAAAAAAAAATTCTTTACCTGCTTAGCATTGACTCCAGAAATTTCACGTACTGATCCAGGCATAAGCACTGTAGTATCTTCAACAACTGGATTCATTCGAAGCTTTTCAATTTCAACTATCGGCCATTGCAGCAACTGATTTCCAGATTTCTGAAGCCAAATCCTTCGAGGAATTCCTTGAAGACCAGCCCATCCTCTAATACTATTAATATCAAGATTATTTACTGATTCATTAACCCATCCAAACAAAATCCTCCTATTAGTAGAACTATCGAAGAAACTTTTAGATGCATAAAATTTCCCAGAATCATATCGAAATCCTAATCCAATATCCAGTGATTCGTTATCCGGGATAAATATATCCTTGTTCGGATTATATGTCCCAATTGTGTAGTAATCAGTGCTTGCTTTACTTGCCTTGAATACATGTTTCACATTCGGACCCATTGTGGAAGTTTCTAGACCATTTTGACTGATTGTTGAAACAGGGAAAAAATCAGGGCATTCCCACATTCCAGAATTGTTCATAAAATGCAGTGGATTTTCAGCTTGAATCCAATCAATGAAGTTTTTGCTTCTATACAATAGACCAATTCCATTCCCATTTTGTTGATTTCCAACGACCATTCTCCAATTTCCATCAGGATGTAGCCAAGCAGTAGTTGGATCTCTGAAATTTCGTCCATCAATTTTGTTCACCGAATTCGGTGCGATTAGTGGATTATAAGGTGATTTTACCCATTCGATAAGGTACGGATCAGCTAAATTTTTGGGGACGGCTAGATTTTGCACCTGGTTATCGGAGAAATCTACGCCGGTGTAGAGAATCGCCGGTTTACCGCCGGAGAGAAGAGTTGTAGAACCGGAAAAACAGCCTTTGAAATCGTAAGGCTCCGATCGGAGAAGCGCCGGCGGCTGAGGAGTCCAGTTGACAAGATCGGTCGACGTGGAATGGCCCCAGACTATGTTACCTGCTTGTGCATCGTAAGGGTTGTACTGATAGAAGAAATGGTAAATCCCCATGTATATCATTGGTCCTGCATGCATAATGATGATACAAGTGTTGTTTAGTGTAAGTTTTTGACTTCATTAAAATATTTTACTAATCACCAACCACACTTTAGAAAAATATTTTCGTAAAAAATGACTTTAGTATTCAGAAAAAAATAAATAAATAACTTGAAAAACTTACCATTAGGATCTGCGGAACCAAAACGATCACCATAAAGTCGTATGTGGACAACAAAAAACAAGAAGAATTAGAATAAAAATGACAAAAGTTCTGTAATTGAATCTCTATTTAATTAATCAGTGTATAATATTCTAAATCGTCATAAATTACTTACGTACCATTCATCCAATACTTGACAGGTTGAAAATGAAAAGCGGTGCGGTATATCCGATCGGGTGTCTGTATGTCTTGAGAAGAAGCTTCAAATAATCTAATAGCATCGCCAATTGAAATGGATACCAAAACAACTCCAAGCCAAACACTGTTAAGATAGCCCATCTTTTTGTCTAAATGAGTAATTAAATGTGATAAATTATAAGTTCAAACTGGTGGAAATTGTTGAGACATGGTGACTGATTTATAACTTTGCAATGTGGAAGGTTGGTGTTTGTGATTTGTACATTGAAAAGTAAAATGATGGACCATTCTACTTGGCACGCGTTGAGTTCATTAATGATGGGAAGAAAAGAAATAAACCATTACTGAAGTTACCTGTAAGACCATATCTCAAGTTGGGCCTCAACGGGTAAACGAAAAGAACACTTGTTGCGGAAAAGAAAAATTATTTACAAGTGATTGTTTCTTTATTTTTGTATCTTTTGTTTTTAGTTATTCGAGCATTTGATATCATTAGAGTATTATCAACGAGTAAGAGTTCGGTAAAAATATTATTCAATTATTTTTTGATATCATTGGAGAACATATACTCTGATGACATCAATGAGGAACATGCAGCACTTCAACAAAAAGACTATTCAATCCCAACTTGTAACCATTAGAGTGTGTGTGTATATATATTATAATGATATCAAGAATAAAGAAGCACTGGTTCGATGAAAACATTACTCATTTAATATCATTAAAGTATATATATTCTGATGACATCAAGGAGTAACAAACAATGCTTCAGTGAAAAAAATAATGCTCAAATACTACTTAATACCATCATAATATATAAATATATCATAGTATATATATATATATACTCCGATGATATCAAAAATAAAGAAGCAGTGGTTCAACAACAGAACAGTCGAATATTATTATAAATGATAGCAAATAAAAAATATCTCTAAAATCAATTAAAAAAAATTAAATACTCAATTAAATAAATTTTTTTTAAAATACTTTACCTAATGATTCAATTTATATAATTTTTCCAAGAAAGAAAAACTGGTCCATTGACCAAGCACTATTGGAGGCCTAATCTACGAGCCGATGGACAAATGTGCCCACGACTCTATCTCCAAGTTGTAACATGGTCGATACCTTATTTCAAGCGGTATCACGAAACATTCCATATAAAAATATAAAAAATTTCAAATTCAAATTTATAAAATTTAAATCTTAAATAAATCTTTTATCATTGATCTGCGCAACCGCTCATGACAAACTAGTTGAATTGTTGGCTAAACTTATTGAATAAGGTCCCCCTCCACCCCCTCCCCGTCTCCTTTTTTTTTTTTTTTTGATATTTTGTCTTTGAAGTTTAAACGTGTTAAATTTTCTGCAGTTACTTAAAACTGGGAATAAATTATTTACCTTACTTCACTTTGAATTGAAAAAAAATATATTCAGAGACAGTACAGGACCATGCTAGAAAATGCACTATTTTCACTGCAAGGAATTCTTTACATTGGGTGAAAATCATTCTGTCACCAACCACCAAGACAGATTATTAATAATCTAGCTTCTATTTAATATTTTTTTCACATTAATTTATATGATATTTTTTTCTTCTTCAAAATCAATTGATTAATTTTTAAAGTTAAAATATATTAGATCAGTTCAATATTTTAAAATTAAAATTTAAATATTACAATTCTTCTTATCGTTGTATAATAAAAAATATATATTTTAAAAAAATTTACATAGTGTAAATCTAGAAAAAGTAAATTAAGGTAGAACAAATAGTCAAAAATATAAATATCGAGAAAAATATCTTTTGTATATGTAAAATACATAGAAATTTAATATTGTACGTATAGAATGGATTGGAAATCAGTAAATATATCGTTGATTTCTTTATTAATTAATACTTCTTCCATGCCCCAATCGCATGATAGAGACCAGAGGATGACAAACGATACATTTAAGTAATACTAATTCGACTTAAAAGTCATTCAAAATTCAGACGAAGACCATAAGCAAATAGAGACTAGAGGATGACAAATGTATACTGCTACTCATTTCGTCTCAATTTATATGACACGGTAAAAATTTGAGATTCGAATTTTGAAATTTTTAACTTTTTAAAAATAAAATTTATATACTATTTAAAAAATTACGTAAAAAATATTATTAATTCAAATTTAACAATTTAAAATACTTAAACGGCATATAAAAAAAAATTGGTAAAAAATATTTAGTTGACTCTGGAAATTTTAATCTTACCATATAAATTGAGATGGAAAAAACATCACTTTACTCTAATAGAATGGGCCAAGGAATTACGAGGAATTACGGGATTTAGGTGATAGACAACATATGACGATCCAACTCGTTAGCGATATTGTTCGTTTTGAGCCTAGGTTTACACGACTTTAAAATGCGTCACTAGTAGATAATACATATTTACTTTATATACTCAACTTCTATCATGTGTTTTGCCGACATGAGACTTCTATCTAAAGATGAGTTGTTACAACACATATTCAGAGGAGGAGGATAGATGACCCGCAAAGATGATTGGAGCATGCTAAAATCAAATCTTGGGTATGTTTTAAACACTTCTAAAGTACTGGTTATATTTTAAATAACCACTCTAAAAGTGACTCCTCCCCAATTTTCCTGAGTTTGTCTTAAAAAGGGCCGGCCCATAACGAAGTACTTCGTGCCGGCCCGCTACTTATGGTCCATCCTGTATGTTTCGTTTAAACCGTTTTGTTCTTACATATTCAGCAGTTGAAGCGAAACCGGTGCGGGGAGTTGAGCTGCCGGAGTTACATCGGAACTGCAAAAGCACAAGCCAAAATGGCGGTATTTCTCGGGATTGTTCGTCCTCCTTCTCATACAATCTTCTCTATCACTTTTTTCACTCGCCAATTTTCTTTCATCAATAACAATTCAATCTCAATGTCTAGAAAAAGGTTTTCTCAATTCAAACCCATAGTCACTGCTTCTCTTCATTCTAGTGAGTATATTCCGAATTTTGATTAATTTTCCGCAGTTTGATTGGCTATTATAATGGATTTACAGTTCATTAGATTCTTCCCATACGGTTGTAGTAATTTTAATCGCGTTACAGGTTCGGCAAGTTCTCAGAATGGATCTGAGGTAACTGCACATCAATCTGAGGTAATATTTTTGGGGACAGGAACAAGTGAAGGAATTCCACGAGTGAGCTGCCTCACTAACCCCTTGAAGACGTGCCCCGTAAGCCTGAGAAACTTGATGCGGCAGCCTTCTTTGTGTTTTAGAGTAGTTTTTTTTAGTTATAATAAGTGGTTAAATTATATGGACTTGTTAATGTCCTATTACAGGTCTGCTCAAAAGCTACTGAACCGGGTAGCAGAAATCGGAGACTGAACACCAGCATCCTTATTCGCCACACCAGGCCCTCTGGCAATTGTAACATTCTTATAGATGTTGGCAAGTATGTTAAGAGACGTTTAGATTATGATAGCTTCTGAATGCTTTTGTGTTTCAGTTAAATTTTCCACAAACTATATTCTGAGATAACTCATAATCTTACTGATGCTGTTTAATTCGGAATGGGGGTAGTGATTTGAATTGTCCCATCAACTTAGTTAATTCTGATTCAACTAAGACTCTAAGAGCACTTTTTCTTTGTGCAATCCAGGTTCTTCTACCATAGTGCTCTGAGATGGTTTCCTGCTTATGGGTAAGCTGCTTGCACTTGACTTCATATTTTGTTTTACTTTGAATGTATATGGTATTATGTGTTTTAAGTGGATAGACTTCAGTTGCATCAACCTTATAGATTCTAGTCTTGGGCAACTCATTCTACCGCTGGTTGTACTTCTTTTTTTTTTCTTGAGGACCTTGTCAGGGAAGTATATAGCTATGGTCTTTATATCAGAAGCTTCAGCCTTAGAACCTACACCTGTTATGAATAATTGTGATTATTTTGATGTTGCACCACCTCATCGCTTAGTAGAATTCTTTTGTAACCACATCAATATTTCAGCTAGCATATGTTACACAGGTTCTTTGGTTGAATCTGTCATGATTCTTGTGTGATGTCTTTGAGTGATGAAAGAGTTTGTTTTTGCAAGCACGTTGAAATAGGATGTTACTGCCCTGTGGCCAATAAAGTTTTGATTAAAAGGTTTATAAATTCTCTTAAAAGATTTTATATATGGTTCTTCTTTTGCTTATCAAAAGGAAAAAAAAAATCGAAATAGCTTTTATTGTTCCATACCATGTGAGTGGACCCAAGGGTGTGGCCTAGCGGTCATGACGTGGGTCGAGAGCTATAAGGTCTCAAATTCAAATCTAACTGAGACAAATCGTTCTGTCCAAATCTTGGTGGATAGAGTTATCTGGTAGCTATTGTTGGTGAGAGGTGACAGGTATCCCGTGGAACTACTTGAGCTGTGTGCAAGCTGATCCGGACACAACGGTTATAAAAAAAGAACTTCCCATGTCAATTTTCTTTCCATTATTTACTTTTCCGTCGGATAATTTTCATGACCTATTGAGTGCGTGAAGTGTACAAGAGAGGATCAGTAGGTGAGGCTGAAACCATGGGATAAGATACAACATTATAAGCTTGTTATGAGATAAAGTTTGAAGAGGATTTTGAACCTGCTAAGTTAAATGGTCAAGACAACAGAATTTCAGCTTTATTCTTCTAGGATTTATTGTGGCCTTCTGTTTTTTTTTCCTTTCATGAATTGGATACTTTTTTATGGTATTTTTCAGCCCTTCAAAGGAAAAAGCTTCATATTGTTTTGCTTATGATCTGTATGCCTTACTCGTGTCTAGTTGTTCTGTGTCAGGATAAGAACAATTGACTCAGTGATTATAACGCATTCTCATGCTGATGCAATTGGAGGTCTCTGATAAAATCACTCGTGATACTAAGGGCAATATGGATATGTCTTTTCCTGTCCATTTGCTGCACCCTACCCCCTTACCCCCCCAACAGTACTCTTTTCCGTCTATATCTAAGCAAAGAGCGCACACTCCTGCAGGAATGGATGATCTTCGCGACTGGACTAACAATGTACAGCCTTCTGTTCCTATTTATGTGGCCAGTCGTGACTTTGAGGTCTGAGTTCTTCTGAAATTCATGCATGAAGCTACAAATATGAATATTCGTGCATGATGATGCATCATCTCATTGTTAGCATATCTTGATTATCTGAGTGATTGCGGAATTCATTCAGCCTGTATCATTTTCTTGATAGCTAATACCTTAATTATATATGGTTTATTTCTATTACTGAGCAAATTAGAGAAGAGCAAGTTCAAGTAAACTCACAAATAAACAAAGAATATGTCCTAGCAGAACAGATATGACTTGCAGATTCTATATATATAACAACCAGGTTGCAAGAATGCATGACGATACAAAGTTATTGAATTACTAAGATAGGTTGTAGGGAGTAGGGAGTAGGGACTTTGCAACAAAACATAAATGTTGAAACCATGCCCTTTTGCTGGAAGGATATTTTTGTTTTCAACTATTGGCTGGGGCTTCTCAAAAGTTATTATATTTGTTTTATAGTTCACTAGTATTCTTTTGCCACTCTGTCATAGCAACATGCCTGAGTTGATATAACTTGCTCCAGAAATTGTTATTTTATTTTTATTAGCTCAGAATTTGCAATTTTTTCTTTCATTTTAGGTGATGAAGAAAACTCACTATTATTTGGTAGACAAAAGTGGTGTCACCCCGGGAGCTGCAGTATCAGAGTTGCAATTTAACATCATAAAAGAAGATCCATTCATTGTACACGATCTTAAGGTTGAGGCTTTTTACTCTACTAGTTGATTTAGTTGGATTCATTAGTACTTTTTCAAATATCTGATTGCTAAAGGATGTGCTACTATGTCTCTAGCAACGTAAGTGATATTAACACCCTCTTGTTTTCCTGGAGATAATATTTTTCTGCTGTTTGTTTGGCTGGAATCTTAGCTTCTTAGAATTATATGTAGTGGTAATAGGCAATGACACTGTCCTGTAGAAGTGGGTATGTAGATGTTGATTTAAGATCCAAATTGTTGTGACTGCCTGATTGGTAGCAACGTGAAATACAGTTAATTTCCAATTGCTCAAAGTCCTAGTTGTAAAGCATCCTAGGGAAGGTGCAGTTGAGGCAAAATTTTGTCCACTGTCATGAATTTGTGTTTAATTAACTAAGACAAGGCTATGAAAAACTTGCCCATTGTCTAAGAAGACGCATGCTTACCTATATACTTGCTATATGGATAGAGAAATTGTACAACACTAATATGCTGTACTTCTTTGACTTGGCCTTTCTGTAGTTTTCGTTGTCTGTCTCACAATTTGATCCATCTTTCCATCGGCCTTCTGATTGTCTGTGCATTATAAGTTGAAATGGTTAGTTATCATGGCTTTGTTTATTATTATGCCTAATGGTTTCCATTGGTTTCCCTAGTAGGTAATTCCTTTACCAGTGTGGCATGGTTCCGGTTATCGTTCTTTGGGCTTTCGATTTGGGAATACATGTTATATCAGGTAAACCTTATTCCCTGATTTTGAAGTTTTCATCTGCAGAAATGAACCTGAGCCACTAACGTTTTCCTTCTCTGCTTCCCCGACTTGGCTTTTCTAGTGATGTAAGTGATATTCCCGAAGAAACTTACCCACTTCTACAGGACTGTGAACTCCTTATCATGGTTGATCTCTCTCTCTTCCTTTGAACTCTGCATTCCTATATCCAGCAATTGGTTAAGATTACATGCTAAACCACCTAAAGTACGTCTTCTCACATTTTTAGGATGCTTTGCGACCAGATAGATCTTCCGCAACACATTTTGGACTTCCAAGGGTGAGCTCTAATCTTTTTTATCTTTTTTGGGCTTACTTGAAAGCAGTGGTATCGAGAGCTTTTAACAATTGAATAATTATACATTCCTGTCATTGACATTTCCATGATAACAATTTGAAGGCTCTAGAGGAAGTGCGAAAAATCAAACCCAAAAGAACACTATTCACTGGTATGTTGGTTTGTTCTTTTCCTATTTTAGTTTTTTTTTTCAATTTTTTGTGCACATGCACCGCTATGTTGGTTCATTCTTTTTCTATTTTACTTCTGTATATGATAGTCTAGGCTTTCAGCATCTCCTTCAGCTTGTGCTTTTTTCTTGTAGATCTTCAAATACCAGAGCTTTGATTCGTCTTTGAGGAAGATTTTTAGACTACAATTAGACGAAATACTTTATGAATACTAATATTTTAATGCCCCAATAATTCAGTAGTAATTGTAATTTGATGCACATCAAGAACTGTTTCATCGCTAACGAGCACATGTTGTGGTGTGGTTTGAAGGTATGATGCATCTCATGGATCATGAAGTAGTAAATGAAAGGCTACTGAAACTGAGGGAAACTGAAGGCATCGATGTGGAACTTAGCTATGACGGGCTTCGAGTACCAGTGAGCTTGTAGCTTTCAGGTTTGACTCGACCAATCTGGCTATTCTTTCTGAATAAATGAAGATCATGTTCAGGATTTTGCATCAACAATTCTTTGGGGCCAATGTGCATATTTTAGTTTCAATTGTGTTGAAGGAAAACAGTTGCACTTTGTTTACCAAAACAATTTACAAGCACAGATTGAAGAGGTTACTTGTGTCAAAAGACTGATATAGGATTTTAAGTCAGCAGGTGCAGAACACCAAAATACAATTGCATCCACGATCATTATTTCTTTATGACGATGGATGAGGACTGCAAATAATTCAATATGAATATTATTTTCAACAATTTATATTTTGAATTCTTTCATCTTCTTTGTGTTTCTTTACTGTGCACGCACTCCACAACATGGTCTTGTCTCCCACGTGTATCTTACTCCATGCAAAGAAGCCAAGATTTTCACGGAAATTCTAAATATAAAGAAGTCAAGGGGGTTTGATATTTATTATATATAAAGAAAAAATAATTGACCTTCTATACACTATAATTTTTTGGCAAAAGAGGGTTCTGATGAATATCATATTTCCCATAGGTAGCTCCATCCTTGTTTTTATGACATACTAAAGAACAATAACAGTAGAGATGATTTTTCTTTCGATAGATCCTCAAATCAAAAGGAAAAATAATTCAAAGCAGATTGAAAAAGAAATGACAAAATGAAAAATAAAATACTAGAGAGCATGACAAAGCCATTTTAAAAAAGGAATATGATAATTGAAGTAGAAGGAGAATTTTTAGTAATTCAGTTGGTTAGCTACCTGAACTCCCACCTAGTTGATGAGTGTTCAGTTCCCCACATTGAAATCCCTTCTCCATTTTTTCTATTCCCAATTTTTTTTTGAAAAAAAGATAATTGAAGTACAAAAAGTAACAAAATAGTACTTTCTCCGGTCCCTTTTATATGTCGTTTTTACTATAAATAGATGCTCTATGTCATTTCACAAAATCAATGTATAAATGACTTTGTTCTTCCTATTTTATCCTTGATAGTTAATGAGCTTTGAAAATATATATTTGACCAACTAGAAGACTTAAGAAAAACAAATAATGTACATTAAATAAGAGCAAAATAATAAAGCCATTTTTTTCTTTTAATGCAAATACAATAACAAAAGATGATATATAAAATGGGCCAATAACATAAATGGAAGGACCAGAAAAGTAAATAGAGTACTACTTTTCTCAGACATACAAACACATTGCAATTATCTTTCTTTTTCCAATTATTGACATTTTTTAAAATTATATTTTAGTGCGATTTGTTGTAGTATGAAAGGAATCATATCGTGGTCTTTTCAAGTTTTTTAACATGCCTTGAGAATTGAACAAATAGAAATTTGTGGGGTGAAGAAAAAGGGGCCAAAATAATAAGAGATAAATAACAAAGGGACGGTGTTGAAAAGTTGAAAACGAGCAGCCAAGGCAAATGACAATTTTTCTTCTCTGTAAACATGACATAAGTTGGAGTCAACATCTTATATACGGAAATAATTGAGTATGGTACTACTCTTTTTGATAAGCATGAGCTGCAAAGGTGGTCAACTTGCTCAGTAACAAGTAAAAGCTTTTCTCTTCAAATTCTTCCGTTTTCAATGTCCATATTTGTCATAAGGTGTTAATTAAATAACACATATAAAAAGGATGGTTACCATCTCTTACAAAAATCATGCAAACCTGGCCAAGCTTAGAATACACTATAATTTGAATTGAGTTCAATTTTAATCCATTCAAATCTTAATTTATTTTGTAGGAATTTTCAATTAAGCCCAATTTAATCTTTAATTTCAATATGTGCTAAGACTCTTTACTTGCATTGACGTAATGTATGTTTTCTATCTATTTTATATTTTCTATCATTTATCCATCTATTTATAACTTTTTATTTTTATTTTCTTGAATTGAAAATTCAAATTGTGATTATAAAAAGTAAATACTAATATATTAAAATTATTGAGATTGAGTGGGTCAAATTGGGCAGTCATGACCCAACTCAAATTTTAGCTCATTTGAGCCTAACCCGTTTGAGCCCAAAGTAAATTTGGGCGGGTCATAACTCAACTCAATTTCTATTTTAACATTCTCAATTTCAACTCAATTCGTCCGTTTGACACCTCTCTTCAGTTTTATGAATGAATTATTCTCTGTTAAATTATGTGGAGGATAAAGTATTATTTTAGAAAATTTTATTTTTGTTTAACCCAATAAAAAGAAAAAAAAAGAAAGAAGAAAGCTGAGGCTGGACAAGGACAGGTCTACGGACGCAATTTGCATGGGGTTTGAAATGTGGAATACGGCATGGGCCACGTGTAAAGTGGTCCCCACATCAGCATACCACTCCTTTCTCACAGTTTCCTCTTTAGACTTCTACTGCAATTTCCTTCACCACACGCTTTGAACACTAGGGTCAAAAAGCAACTACAAAAATATGAATCAAAATACATTTTTATTTTTCTAAAATATTTTTTTGAGTCATTTAAAATTTCAAGTGATTTGAAGTTGTAGAGAAAATTCTATTGAAACTTCAACGAAAGGACACTAATATTGAAATTTGAGATGATTTAGTAAAAAATTGAAGAAATTAGATATTGAGTTCTTGTGTTTTCGAGGAGGAGAATCCAAAATTCCTGAAAAGTTGTTCGGATGATTTTACAAAATCGAAGTTAAAAAATAGTGACATACATGAGCTTTTTCTCGGAACGAAAATGACATAAATGAGCTTTTTCCCAAATTCTATTTAGTTAAATTCCTTAGTGGGTACAACTCTTTGCAATGTACTTAATTAGTTTGCTCGTATAAGTAAATTTAAATGAAATAGAGAGGGACCAAAAGACTGATTATCATGGAGGCGACGCTCCATGTAATTTCCTCTTAATTCCCAAATATAGAACTATATGCTATAATTAATATGACTTTCAGTTACTTATGTTTGAGACTAGAGTTTCTACCTTTGAGGTAGTGATACGATCTGCGTACATTCTACCCTCCTCAAACCCTACTTGTGAGATTTTACTGGGTATGTTGTTGTTGTCATTACTTATGTTGTCATTGTAAGAAATTCTTACATAACATCAATTCTTAAGTCAGTTTTTTCTGTTGTAACTTGTAGCAAGTAGTTTGGGTTATTTTCAATTATAATCCCATATATTAAACAGATTCATTTGCAATTATAATATCTAGCTTTACTGTATACTATTTGGAAAAGGTAGAATAGTAAAGGTCATGCACACATCGTTATCAAAGGGTATTGGAATTGTCTGTATGCAGTTGTTTCCTAACTCCTTCTGCGAAACTCGAATTGTCTCTCAAAGCCAACATTGACAATACTACTTTCTTTAATTTTTGGTCTCGAACCTCCATTCATTTTTACTTGTTCATTTTAAATTTTATATTAATGGATATAATTAGTAGATTTTAAAAAGTAATTTTAAAATATAAGTAATAAACAGCAAGATTTAAATTTTACATTAAAAAAATGGGGATTATCATGTTTCTCTTCTCTTGCTGTCATGCATAATATGACTATATACAAGTCTGCCTTTTTTAGTGGGTCCTCTATTTGCTCAATCATTTTAGCTTTGGATCGGACCCACTTCTATGCCTCCTCGTGATCTTCTCTTGTGAATACTGTATTAGAGAGTACTAGTTTGTTTAATCATTTGGTATATAAATTTGATTGGCTCGACTAATTTTGAATTTGAATTTATGCGGGTTAAATTTCAGGAGGGATAAAATGTTTGTAATCAATATTCAGGCTCATTTGGTTTGAATTCCCGATTTTTCTACATATAAAATTTATCTAATCTTTGATTTGGTCTAATTCTTTAGTAGATGCGACATATTTATTCTATATGGTGTTTTATATGTAATTAGTGTGAATATATTTGAACTGATTTGTATATCAAATAAGAAATGTATGTCTATCTATTTAATTTTGTATAAGTTTAAATATCTATTTACATAGATATAAAATTAAAGAACATAAATATCAACTAAAATCTCTATTTCTTTAATTACTAATTCATCAAGTTGATTATTTTATTAAAAAAGATCCTTTCATATATGCATAACAAATGTAAACATTATGCATATATAAACAAGTTTTGAAAGATTTCTCAGGAATGTAAAGAAGAAAAAAAATAATATATTTTTTTAGTCCAAGATTACTTACTTTTCGAAACAATTTAAAAAGACTAGAAAACCACTTAAAAAGAAATGAAAGCCATGCTAAAGTGCCGTAAAATTATTTATGTTATCATTATTATAATGTATATTAAGTCGAATCGAAGTTGTTTCATTAAAAAATTATATTGTATAAATAGATTAATAATTTTATAAATATATATATATATATGAGTGTTGATATTTTTTTACCCAAGTTAAAGATTTGTGTTATGGTTAAAGTGTTTAAATTTTTTCTTGGAATGATATATAAATGTGTTCTTTAACTTGGCATCAACTTTTATTTATACTCTTTCACTTTGAACTTGCACAAATACTTAAATTCGTATAAAATTGAACAAACAAACACATGCATCCTATATCCTACGTGATAATTCACATCCCACATGATGTCTTACGCGTATTATGTCATATAGTTTTTCTTTTTCTAATCTACTCAGATGCATGCATGAATAACTAAAAAATCTCTATTTTGATGGTAAATTAATAATGGAATCTAATAAACTTGTGGAGAACAACACGAGTAGCACTCCAGGAGCTCACATTATAGTTTTTTTTCCCCTCTTAATATATATTTTCTAAATGTCTTTTCAAATAATATTGATTTTTATAAAATAAAGCAGATCATACAGTATAGATGAGTATTATTTTAATTTTGTTAAAAAGTGAAAGATGAGCTGGGAGAGCATGTCTGAGACTTTGGGTAGAGCAAGATCCCATTTCCAAAACTAAATCATTGAGGAATAAACAAGATAATGACAAAAACAATACTATTATTTTATTCTACTTTACCATACATTTTTGTCCTCGTAAACTGCGGATGCATATTTTTAATCTCAAACACTACCTAATAAGACAATACTGTTTCATTTTTTAATAAATAAATACTGATTTTTTTTAAATTACTTTATCAATGCTGAAAAACTCGAAAATGAAATTAATTAAAATCAGTATATAGTAGTAGTTACCTATAGTATATTGAAGAGAGAAAGAAACAAATTCAGTTTTAATCTTGAGAATTGAGATACTAAATTTACCGACTGGTTAATTAATTTATATAAAATTTATATTTATATTTATACAAATAATTATAGAAGATCATTTCCTCAAAGTTTACTGTGTATGCACATGCAAAATATTTTAATGATGGAGAAGACATAATAGAAAATAGACTACTTTTTGTTTGTTTGCATAATATTTGTCTCATAAGTAGAGCTCTAATGGGTGTTACCTTGAGATGATTACAATATTGTTATACTGTAAATTAATTTATAAGAAAATTTTGTTTTGCCATATTAGATTAATGACATAGCCATATAGTATTAACTAAAAAGCGTGATCCGTTTATGTATCATCAATTTTTTTTATAGAATATATATATATATATATATATATATATATATAAAATTTACTGCATGTATATAAGTTAAAAGTTACTTTTTATGTACATAATATAATAATCTTTGAACATCCTTAAGGAGAGGCGAAGCTAAGCAACAGGTACAACCTCGTCGACAAAAAATTATATAATAAATAAAGTTATACATAATATTTATTTAAATTCACGTCTTTCTATATATATATATATATGTTAAACTCTTTAATGATTTTTTTTTAACTTGATTTTTATCGTGAAGGATTTACTGAAAACCTTTCTATATTCATAAAATAGGAACAAGATTGTATACATATTTTGATATAAGCTTCCACCTCTCAGGCTTTATTTATGAAATTTACCAAGTACATTGTTTTTTTTGTTAACGAAAATTCTAACTATGGTCAATAATAATAAATTTAGTGTAATTTTACGAGTGAAAGTGGACAAGATAGAATATACATCAACTTTATCTGTGGAAACTGACTATAAACACTGATTTCCGCAGGTTAATTAAGGTGAATATATAAACATTGTTAGTCCGTGAAAGCACAATAATTTTCAGTGTAAAGTCGTTTTACCCCAAGAAAGTTACCCAGTTTTTCAGGTTGATAGCTGTATTACTTTCTCCCCTAATAGGGATCCGTGAAGACGCACTGCTTTCGAAAATGTTCTTGCTTAATATATATGTTTTTCTTATTTCATTTTTTAATTTTCTTATAATTTAGTCAATTTCACACATGAAGAGGAATAATGGATTTAAAAATCTAATTAATAATAAGCTGAGGGAAGAAGATGGAAGGAAAAGTTAGGCAGAGCTCACTATAATTCCATTTCTTTACTTGCTAAAACTTTTAAAATTAGAATGGACTGCTAAATGTCAGAAAATTCTGCTAAGTTTGTCCTTCAAAAAAAAAAAGAAATTAAGGTTGAATGATTAATGAAATGAAAGGTAGAAAAAGGGGAAGCAACTTGTAAAGAAGTGAAGGAAAAAATAGTAAACTTTTAGGCAAGACTGGTGTCTCTGTTACTTAGAGTAGAATTAAGAGTTAATCAATTACTCAATCATATCACTGTAAAAATAATAGTGTAGAAAGTTGCATTTGAGAAAAAGGGGTCTACTGGTGTGTACCAATGATGTTAAAATCAAACATTTCCATTTCTCTGTTCCTTCACTTTCTCTATTATTTCAAATCTCAAATCTTTATGTATACAAAATCATTCTCTCTTTTATATGGTTTGGTTTTTTGAAAAAAAATAATGAGAGAGGAAGGAAAGTGATTTTTTTCATTTGAGATTTTGTTAAAAGGCAGAATTATTACTAATACAATAAAGAAAGATGGGATTTTTTTTCTTATTCTTTCTGGGGGTTTGAGAAGAGAACAAAAGAAAAGACAGAAAGTGCACGTCAGAGTTAGCCGTAGGGTGGTCTCTTTCTTTCTTGTGGAGAGGATTACAGTGAGGATTCCCTCTTCTCATCCAAATCTCTTTCTCTCTCTATCTACCTTTCTCTTTCTTCACAGTTGTAAGAAATTTGGTCCAGTTTCATTTGTTCTTATATGCATGGTTATTATTGGATTTTCTTGATTTTAGCAAGCTGATTATTTATCCATTGGAAACTTGGATGAAAAACAGTGTTCTCTCTTTCTCTTTTTCTTTTGTTTGGGGTTGGAAAAAACAAGATTTGTTTGTTGGGTTGATGCCAAAGGAAGAAGAAACCACAAGACTAGAGAGGTAGTTGAAGGTCTCAAAGAAACCAATTTAGTGTTCTTTTTCCTCTGTATAATTTTGTCCATTATATATATCATCTACTTTATCTTTTTCTAGGATTGTTTTTGTCTATAGATCTCTAACATATTTATATCTTTCTGGCTTATACTTGTTTTAAGGAAAGATCTTTGCTTCCCCATTATATATATGAGTGTTTCTTGTCAAGTCTTCATTACTTATGAAATTAAAAATGTCAAAATCAGATGGTAGAGTAGCTTGAAGAAGGGGACTAAAGAGATCAAGAAAATGATGATGAAAGGTTTAATGAATCAACAAGCTCAAGTACCTGTTGCTGTTGTGGAGGAGAACATGTCCAATTTAACTTCTGCATCTGGTGAAGCAAGTGTATCTTCTTCCAACAGAAATGACAATAATAATATCTATCCTCCTCAGTATAACTTTGCTCCTCCAAATCAACAAACTCAGCCTACACAACAAATCAAGAAGAAGAGAAATCAACCGGGCAATCCAGGTTTGAATTCAAAGCTTTTGAAGTACTATTCGTATATGCTCGTCTTTTTTTACTTTTGGTTATAAAATCCATTCAACTTTTTCTTTTCCCCTTTTTTGGACGAATCATGTGGTAACAGACCCAGAAGCTGAAGTGATAGCTTTGTCACCCAAGACACTAATGGCAACCAATAGATTTGTTTGTGAAATCTGTAGCAAAGGATTTCAAAGAGATCAGAATCTGCAGCTTCACAGAAGAGGACACAACTTGCCATGGAAGCTCAAGCAGAGATCAAGCAAAGAAATAAGAAAAAAAGTTTATGTTTGCCCAGAAACCAGCTGTGTTCATCATGATCCAGCAAGAGCTCTTGGAGATCTCACTGGAATCAAAAAACACTTCTGTAGAAAACATGGTGAAAAGAAGTGGAAATGTGAGAAATGTTCAAAGCGTTATGCAGTTCAATCGGACTGGAAAGCTCACTCCAAAACCTGTGGTACCAAAGAGTATAGATGTGACTGTGGAACTCTTTTTTCAAGGTAACTAACAATGGAAATGATTCATACAGTATTTTCCAAAAGCATATGAAGACGAATCATGAAAAAAGAACACCTAGAGTCTAGTCATATAGTAGTTGTAGTGTTCTCTCTCTTCTCCATCCTTTTTAATTTATCTCAAATTTAAATTTGAATTCTACTTTTTTGGATTCTCTAGGTTCGTCAATGGCGGAAGAAAATGTTTCAGCACTGAATATATTTATTTTCATTTTTTCAGGAGGGATAGTTTCATAACTCACAGAGCATTTTGCGATGCTTTAGCTGAAGAGAGTGCAAGAGCGATAACAGGAAATCCAATTCTTTCGTCTCAAGCTGGTTCTTCGACATCTCAAATGAATTTTCAGTTTCAGCCATTTAACCAAGAAATTCCAGCTACATTTTCCTTGAAGAAAGAGCAGCAAACCGGTTTCAATTTGAGGCCTGAGATTCCGCCATGGCTATTGGTTGGAAGTGGTCCTGGACCTGGACCTCCACCGCCTCCACCTATTGACCTAAGCTCATCGATCTTCCAATCATCTAGGTTCAGTGATCAGGACTACACGCAGAACCACCAACAAAACTTCATGAACCCTAACCCTAGTCTGTCCGGACCCACATCGGGAGCAATGGTGTATCCACATATTTCTGCAACTGCGTTGTTGCAGAAGGCAGCTCAGATGGGTGCGACCATGAGTAACAAAGCTAGTACTGTTTCTGCAGTTTCATCAGGCCCAGGCCCAGCCATGCTGATGAGACCCCACCAAATTCACGTGTCTGCTACTGCTGCTGCTGAGTCTGTTAGCAACGCAACAGATTTTGGACTCAATTTGTCTTCACGTGAAGACCTCACCTCTAGTTTCCTCAATAGCTTGGCTTCATATGGGAATAAAGCTGCTACAGCTTCTGCTTCTGCTGTTGCTCCTGCTACAATCCCATTATCAAGTGCACCTCATCTCACTCCTTCTTCCCTTCAGGATATGATGAATTCCTTCTCTTCCGCTAATCCTACCGGATTCGAAGGATCGAATTTCGAAGATCCATTTAGCAGCATTGGCATTTTGAATCCAAAAAACGACAATGGCGGTAACGATGATATGACCAAAGATTTCTTAGGCTTAAGACCTCTTTCTCATAACGACATTTTCAACATAGCTGGTCTAGTTAATACTACTTCCAACGAAAATCAATCCCAAAATCACAAAACATGGCAAAGTTAACTTGCAGGTATCCTTTTTGTCTGTAATTGTTAAATCTCTATTAGTATTTCTTCCGCTTATGCTGAATAAAGAGATAGCTAGAACTGGGAAGAAAAACCCTAGCCTAGATAGTCTCTTTTGTTGTTACCCAGCTGTTATGGACGGTGACATTTTTATACAAAAATAGTGCATACTGAAGCACTCGCAGTAGTAAAATTAAATTCATGCTGGAAGGATTTTTGTCCTTTTTAATTTTTTTTTTCTGCACTCTCATTCATAGAATTTATTATATAGTTTATCATCCATAAATGTGTAGTGTTATTTGTGTTTAGTACGTACTTGGACCACGTTCCTGCACTCTTTTCTATATTGATTTTGTTCATCATCTTATAAATGGTATGTTTGTATAAACTCTTTTGGATAGTGACATCCAAATTAAATTCAAATTCAGTTATTCTATATAATTTTAATAATATGTATAATCATTTCATATGCTGAGTGACGGGTGATGGCCGGCCAGCCGGCTTGTTCTTATTGTATATTGGTCGTAAATTGTTATATATCAAATTTTAGTATAGTGAACGAGTAAAAGTGATGGGAGTATAGTTTATATTTTGGAAGTGGGTTCTGCATAAGCATGTAATATAGGACAAAATTTTCAATTATACTTGTTGTCGAGTTGGTGAGGCACATGTAAACGACCAGCACAAAGCATTCTTTATGACATATATATAGAGATATTCTTATTTTCAACCCAAATTGACTATCTTTTACCATTTAAAAAGGACCTTATATATACCAGCATGAAAATTTGTCTTTGCTATACTAAATTATATTTGCATGTACGGTTGGTGGTACCAAATAAAAATTAGCATTGGATTCATTTGATGAGAATAATTACAATTTGAATCAGATGAATGTTTGGGCGTGTGGTTTATTGGGGAAGGTTCAATTGGTCGAAATGAATTTCTTGTAAATTTATCGATATCAAGTTCGTAAAAAAATCAAATTCTTGTTATCAGTAGGGATAGAAAGTTATGGATATGCATATTATATAGAGTAAATATATCTATATTGATATTAAATTATCAAGATTCTTTTTACGAAATATAGGTGTATAGAGAAACTTATTAATTAAGAGTAGATTTAATTTACAGAATCAATGATGACCACAATCAACCAAAAGCAACAAGTAACTGGAATAAAATGTGATTTATGCGAGAAGGTTGATTGAGATGATTTGAACATGTTTTACATAGATCTATACAAATACATCGTTATGTAAGTATGACACTATGGTAAGGAACATGTTGGCCGACTAACCAAAAATCACATGAAAGTAAGTTGTCTAGAAAAATCTATAAATCTATAATACCAGTTAATTTTTACTTTCTTTTTATTTATTTTATAAAATATAAGCTTAAACAAAAGAAGTGAGAATTCATATCATCGATTTCAACTTGTGTGAGATCAATGGATAGTTGCCATTATTACTACTCCCTTTACTCCAAGTTATGTGTCTCACTTTTTTTTTTAATTTAATCTCAAAAAGAATGATAATTTTTTTTATTTGATAAATATTGATGTAAGACATTACAAACATATACCCATGTTCGATTTCATTTATCCGGCAAAAACTCCATAAAGATGTAATCATTTATTTAATGATAGTTTTAGAACATTACAGAATCTTCTATATATTTCAAATTTCATGTCGAATCAAATTATATCATACAAATTGCGATTCTTACTGAATAAAAAATTGAAAACAATATTTAAATTTGGATATTTGAGGGAGACAGGTGCATGCAAGTGCAAGGGTGGTTAATTTTTTATTTTTTTTTATATATAGAAAAAAAGGTAAAAGGAAAAAAGAGATGCTGTTTGAGCCCTTACGTGGGGTGCAATTTGGGCAGCCTCAATCCCAAGGTGGGATCAGTTTTGACGCCCATACAAAAAGGCTGTTAATTACTTTTACTATTTTTCTTTTCGAGTTTACCATCTAACTACCCTTTACCTTACTTTCACCAGCCAGTCTTTAGTCTCTCTCATAAAACAAATGTTCTATGACACTCTTTAAAATAAAGAAATCACACATCGATAAAATACATAAGAGATATTGAGTATTTAATTAAGTAAGGTCTTACACTGATGGCACGTGGGCTTCTTAAGTTGGAGTGATATTGGTTATATAAAATTCAGACTTACAAGTTTCACACATTCTTTAAAGGAAAAATTATGTAGATAAGAAAACATATACTCTTTCTGTCTCATTTTAATTGAATTTATGAGATAATACATATATATTAAGAAAAATATTTAAAGACAAAATTTGGGCCCTCCCATTGCTATAGCCATAAGCTATGGCAGCTCCAGCTCGCAACCATAGGGGGCCACCCCGCGAGGCCAGAGTGGGCTCAGCGGTCAGCCTCCATTCGAATTATGTTAGGGACACCATATTTTCCACTATTGTCCTGTGTAAAATCATAAATATGTCGTGTAATTTATCTCGTAAAAACTATAAAAGTTCAATAAATGAAAAGACAAATATAGAAAAAGTTTCAAACATTCACCTTGAACTTTGAACAATTCAAATATTTGAAAAAAACTAAAAAAATTCAATTTATTTGAGACGGAGGGAGTACTAATTAATTAGCTAATATAACTATAGTTTGAATTAATTACAGCTTGTGGCAAACATATAACCGTAATTACAATTTGAGTTTTGTATAAATTCGTGTGATTGATACAAATATTGTGCACGCATCAAATTTTACAGTGAAATATATAAACACTATGAATTGTATAACAAATTATACAAATTACGTTATGCACTATTTATATAGCGAATCATATAAACGTACACAAATGCTATGCGAATTATACAAACGATACTATAACTATAGTTAGAAAATGTAATTACTCAAACTATATTTATGGAGAATAATTAAGATATTTTTGAATGATTATATACAAAAAGTGATCTTTTTTAAATTGCATATGATGTGATAAGAGAATTAGAATATATCTTACTCTGATACAGACAAGAATCATCTGAAATACATTAAAAAGATTGCCCATTGATGATCTCTAATCTCTTAAAAGGCCGATATGAAGCTCTTTACATATTTCTTTAACTCTAAATAATCAGAATTAAGGTATGGTAAGATTAATTAAATTGCATTGATTATTGAGATTTAATTTGATTTTTACATGGTACAATGTAAATAAAAATGAAATTACAATTTAATTCTGGTGCACGTGTGTGTATATATAAGCAACATCATAAATTACTGGAAATCGTGAAGATAGTAAAGCCATATATATCAACTGCATGCATGTGTACAGTATTAATTAATGGAATCAAGCTAAGACTGAAAGTGACTTTACCAATGACTACCGGCATTATGTCAACATAAAATTCTTTAGATGCCCACTTGCTTTAATATTAGCATCTAAATTATTATACCAACAAAATTCAAACCCATTCATAAATTATTAAAAAGATTGATGACTTTTTCGCTTTTCTGGATTTTTCATCTGATTTTCGATATTCACATTATATATGTGACTCCATACTAGGCCTTTCGGGGTGACCCAGTGGTTTGAGCTTGAAATTTCCATGTTAGATGTTTCAAGTTCAAAATTCTTTGCCAGTGAAAGCAAGGGAATTTAATTTGCCTTCTGAGTCGAGCTCGTCGCATCAGACTTACCTAGTGTGAATTACTTCTCCTATGTGATTTGCGAGCTATTGCATAGAAGCTGAGGTTTACTCTGTGTGTATCCAAACGATAGCGGCTAGGTTGTGAGTTTCCCTTGTTATAAAAAAAATGATTTTATACTCATAAAGACACAATGGCATAGAAGCTGAGGTTTATCAAGTGTGCATTCAAAGAATAATAGTTGGACTGTGAATTTCCCTTATTATAAAAAAAAAAAAGACTCCATACTTGAAAAGATTCGAACTGGAAATCTCTGATACATTATATAGCAGTGGAAATGGCAAAGGCAGTTAGGCACTTATCCTTTTAGTGTTAATGAAGGAAGGGAATTTGTATTAGACCTCTAATTATAATGAAGGCAGCATGCACAAGATTCTTTTTTCCCATTTTCATCTTGGGTCATTTTCTGTCAGTCACCATGTTTCTACATTTTTTACATGTTAATTTCTATTTGCACACTTTTCAATTCTGTTAGAGTGGTCAAATGTGTCACATGTTATTTCCTTAATTTTCTCTGATAAGTCATGTAACATAGTCACTCTAAATTTTCATATCTAGTTAAACTGTATCACATAAATTCAAAACTTCGAAAGAAGTATACATAGACAAAAAATGTAAAACTACACAAAGATAGATTTAAAATTTAAATTTATTTTACACAAAGATAGATTCAAAATTTAAATTTATTAATTTTGTCTTTGAACTGTTAACAGTGTTAAAAAAATCTCTCTACTTGACTAACTAAATTTAAATACCTCCCTGATCTTGCAACATAAGTTAAATATACCTCTAAATTATTCTTGCCAAGTTAAACAATGCTTTTAATACTTGTAATAGATCGGAGGTATATTTTAGTTTAGTTAGTCAAGTAGAGGGTTTTTTTTCAAGACTATCAATAGTTCATGGATGAAACTAATAATTTGTGCTAAGTTTAGGAATATTATCAATATTTATGATCTATTTTTCATATATACTTTTAGATAGAAGGTGTTATACTTTTAAAATTCTAGTAAATATTCACGTATAAATTATTATTCAGTACTCCCTCCGTCCCGTTTTAATTGAATTTATGAGGTAATGTACACATACTAAGAAAAACATTCAAAGACAAAATTTACACAATACTTTTCACTATTGCCTTTTGTAAAATCATAAATACGTAGTGTAATTTTTCTCCTAGAAAATATAAAACTTTAATAAATAAAAAAATAAATATAAAAAAAGTCTCAAACATTCATCTTGAATTTTGAACAAAATCAATTATTTTGAATATTGAAAAAACCCTAAAAAATCAATTAATTTGAAATGAAGAGTATATAAAAATATTAAATTCAATTAAATCATTATTTGCTTGTGAGTGCAGACTATGATGAAGCCCCAACTCCCAAGTTAGCTAACATCCCGATTCCCAACCCAACCACCGGTCAAAATTGGTCATGTTACTATCCTTCTTCACTGTTTTAATTTTTTGTGATAAAAAATATTTAAATAAAATTTAGGTTTATATAGATTAATTAAGAGTTACTATCTCCGTCCCATATTATATGAACATTTTTCCATTTTATACGATTATAAGAAATCATTAATACACTAGTAGACTTTACCATTTTACTCTTCATTTGTATTAATGTACATTAAACTAAATTAGAAAAAAATATTAATACACTAATTAATTGTGGGGATAAAATGGGAAAATAATAATTAATTATATCCTAATTTAGTAAGTGTCCATATAATATGAGACAAATATTTATAGAAAGATGCTCATATAATAATATGGGACAGAGGGAATATAATATTTGAAAACCATGCAACAAATATGAAAAATTAACGTAGCTAATGATGGTAAAAAAGAAATTATTTAACTCTCTTAATTAACAGTAACATTTTCACATAAAATAGTATAGAGAAAGTATGTAAGAATTGTTTGTGATTGTAATTTCATTTGTTAAGTGAAATTAATTAACCTGTCTTTATGTTATAATTAATCAAGTTGACCTTATCAATATTGTTGCTTTGTTCAAGTAGTTGTAAAGAGTAGAGATGATGCATGGTCCCTTGTTATGTGAATAATATACATAATTATTAACCAAAAAAAAGAATAATAATAATTACTCATCCTTGGATTTTCAATGATGTTTTCACTTTTTAAACAGATATTGAAATGTGCATGCCCCCTTAGTGCTAAATAATTCATCAAACCTCTATCTTTTTTGTTATTTGTTGCAACCTCTAATCATAGAGCTTTTGAAAACTGAGGAAATAAAGTACTTAAAAAAGGAAAAAAGCAATACAACTTTTCATATGTTTATTATTACCCTCAAATTAAACTTTTAACCCACATCAACCAATTGAAAGTCCAATCAAATTAATTTAAATTACAATAATTATTGGTAAGTAAAATCTACTTTAGTAGTTTGCTCAAGTTAACAAATCCTATATAGATTACTTTTATACTAAATTTTGACTATTGGAATTTTCATATTAGTAAATAAAGTTTTTTACATCAAGATCCAAAATAATGTATAGTACATAAATCACCAATTTACTAGAAGTTTTATATGTGCGAGAATACTATTAAAAAGATTTAACACCTCAAATAGTCAAATTAAAAATTGAATACTAGACTATTAATTTTACTAAATCATCCTTTTCAAAATGGAGTGAGAATAGTTTCTTATGTTTTATTGTCAAACTAACGAATAAATATGTTTCGTGATTTTTATGTTATTGGTGATCGATTAAGTTATTATTGATTGGTTTGTTAACCTAGTAATTTAATTAATTCATTTACTAAATGTGTTTGGTATAGGTGAAGAATTGAAAGTTACAATAGAAATTGAACAAGATTGAAAGAGTTTGAGTAAAGAGAATTTTTAGGTACTTCCAAACAAATATTATAAACAGTGATATTATTGACTGTGAAGAGGCCGAAAAGTAT
This sequence comes from Solanum aculeatissimum, assembly GCA_038996855.1. Classification (NCBI taxonomy): domain Eukaryota; kingdom Viridiplantae; phylum Streptophyta; class Magnoliopsida; order Solanales; family Solanaceae; genus Solanum; species Solanum aculeatissimum. Next base: position 30,066 of record JBCEWC010003307.1, read on the forward strand.
AAAAAGAATAAATGAAACGTGATTTTTGTTTGTAAGGTAAGTTATTTCTACTATTGAAATTTCTGTATTAGGGAAATTATGGGGAAAAAAAGTTAAAATTAAAAAAAGAAGATTATGTATATTAAGTAATTAAATGATATAACCTATAGTTAAATGTTATAAGAACCTAAAAAATTTAAAAATATTTGTATGAAATATCGAAAAACAATTTAAATTATACTATTAAATTACACTATTACAATGAAGAAAATGATATTAGTCAATCATGACAATTCATCAACTTTTACCAAGGTCCAAAAACAATCTTTAGATTCACAAATATATCAAAGTGTTGTTATACAAGTTAATTTTCCTTAGAATAGGGAGGACACTAAGGGGTCGTTTGGTGTGATGGATAAGGGATATTAATCCTGGGATAAGTTATTCCCTCCAGGAGGTGGAATAATAATCCCAGGATAACTTCTCCTGGGATAAAGTAAGGGAAATAATAAAAATACCCTCCTTGAACTCTCTTTTATACACCATTTTTATATTTATGTATATTAACATATTTTTTAATAATTATTATAATAATATTCATAACCTTGATTAATCATTGTTTTTATAAATTTTTCTAATTTAAAAAATTATATTTATAAAATATAATTTTTATTTATGAATATATTATAAGTTGAATTTATTTGTCTAATACTTATGTTTATTTATATTTTAATT
>JBCEWC010003308.1:0-30777 GCA_038996855.1 Solanum aculeatissimum
CCTGGAAATGCATAACACTGTGCTCCTCTACCACCACTCGTCTGAGCAATGCCTCTACCCCCACTCTGTGGAACTATAGCACCACTCGCCCCTCTACTTGAAGTGCGACCACCTCTATGTGTCTGAGCTCTGCCTCGCCCCCTATATGGTGGTATTGGTGGTCTAGTCTGAACTGAAGAACTGGGATGGAGACCTCCTTGTACCTTTAGTGAGGGACACTATCGTATAATATGACCGGGATCTCCACAACCAAAACAAAACCTCTGACTCTGGGACTGATGTGTTGATCCTGAAGAACTGCGATAACTGTCTCGCCCTATAGGTTGTTGCTGCGAACCATACAAGTCATGACCCGTACTATAAGATCCATGATGTGTATGGACCTCCTCAGATGTAGGTAATGATGCATGAACTGGTCCACGACGCTGGAATGAGCCACTCCCTCTATAGGACTCTCTACCTCCAGATGAGGTACCAGAAAACTGGCCGGATGCACGGGACCTCTAGGGGTCCCCAAACTCTTCTCTCTCCATCAGCTCTGCCTCCTTAGCTGCACTCACAACAGACTGAAAGGAAGCTTCATCTCTAGATACTCTAAACACTGCCTGTCGAATGGAATAAGTCATTCCTCTCACAAACCTACGAACTTTCTCTGTTTCATTTGGAATAATAGTAGCAGCATGTCTAGATAACTGACATACACGAGTCTCATACTCAGTGATTGATAAGCCGTCCTGCCTCAAACTCTCAAACCTCAAGCGAATCTCCTCCCTTACGCTCCAAGGGATAAACCGATCATAGAAAGCACCCGAGAACATCTCCCAAGACACTATGGGAGATCCCACTGGCAAAGATCCTGAATATATCCTCCACCATTATCTGGCTGGCCCACAAAGCTGAAGAGTAACATATCGGACCCCATGTGACTTAGCTAAGCCGACAGCATCTAACAACTCTCTACAAGTAGTCAAAAACTCATGAGCATCCTCTGTCCTCCCACCCTGAAATTGAGGTGGGTTCGTCTTCCTAAAACTCTCATAACGACGCTGCTCATCCTCAGTCAAAGTAGCTAATGGCGCACCCCGAACCTCGACAGCTAGTACAGGATCAATCTCAACTCTAGGACCCAATGGTGGCGCTCCACCGGATCGCGAACCATGAGAGCCTGATGCTGATTTCGAGTCTGAGCTCCTCCTTCAGTATGAGAACTGCCTGACATGCCTTTCACATTACCACTCAGAGCAAAACTCTCAAGTACATTCAGCACCCTCAATAAAGTATCCTGCAGCAAAGGTGAGGCTACGTGCTCTGAAGGGACGTGGTCCTCACTAACCTCTATCTGTAGCTCTGGAGAAGCCCCTTTAGACTTCCCTCTAGCTAGTGCCGCTCCTCGGGCACGACCTCTAGCTCGGCCTCTTCCCCTACCTCTAGTTGGGGCCTCACCTCTACCACCAGTAATAACAGCTCTAGTCCTTGCCATCTGTCAAAAGAACATGGGCACAACTCAGTACTAACGAAGATAACCACGCACGATAAGGAGAATAAATAAAAAAAAATTCCTAACAGTCATCATAGCCTCTCAGAGATAAGTACAATCATCTCTGTACCGATCCTTAAGACTCTACGTAGACTCGGCTTATATGCACGTGAGACCTATGAACCTGGAGCTCTGATACCAATTATCACGACCCAAAAATGGGCGCGCAGCACTCGTCTTATCCTCACCAAGACAAGTCAACCAAAAATCTAATTACATTGACAAAGTGCGGAAGAAATAATAAAATAAAGGTTTAACTATGAATAATGAGTCACTTAATTAAAAATTCCCAAATTATGGTTGTCACGTGCATATGCCTCTTAATTATTACTATAGATTCGAAAGAAAAACACAAGTCTCTAATGATATTGTCTCTAAAATAGAACAAAATCATAAATAGGAGTGAGAGTTCGTTGGGAAAACAAGCAGCTACCTCACACAATCTCCACAAGAAGCCTCGGACAAGAAATATAGAGGCTATCACGAAGATTCGGGCTTGTAACCTACAAAAATATAGTAGCAAGGGGTCAGTTCCAAATACACGGTACCCAGCAAGCGAACTACTAAAAATAAAATCAAGTAATATAGAATACGGGTACTCCTACACTCCAACCAAACCTGCATAAAACCAGCCTAGCCTAACAGCTCACAATTTATATATTGTATAACTCAATAATATCACACCAACAATTATGGATCAACAACACAAGGGATCAAGTACATATATCATATGTTTCACGAAAAGACACTCACAAGTTTATAAATGATAAAGATGCATAATGCAATGTCAAGCATAATGATGCATGTCTGACCTAGTTATACACACCCGCTGTCTCTCAGTCCGGGATCCATGGGGGACTTTTAGTCCATGCATCCGTCGCGGCGTGCGACACGACCCTCGAATTATAGTATCCATAGCGGCGTGCTACACGTCCCTCGAATCATAGTATCCGTCGCGGCGTGCGACACGTCCCTCGAAATGGTACATTCTTTTTGAATTCTCATTCTTTCTCAGTTCACACAACACTTGTCACAATTATAAATGCAAATAAGCATGCTTACACCATAATGAGGAGATGACAAATTTTTATACAATGCACAATCCACAAGAACATACTCTTGATCCCACATCAACATTAACATAACAATTCAAGAATTCTCAACACCTTACACAAAGAAGCACGTGATTCTATATACTTAACAAAGGTTAAGAAATTCACTTGCTTTTGTCGAATCACGATCAATCAAACACTTGAGCCTTCCCCTTCCGAATAGAACCCCTAGAATCACGATCTAATCAAACAATAATCACCATAAGATTTCAAAACTAACAATACCCATATTACTATACATTAAAGCCTAGACCCAAAAACTAACCAATTTCATAATTAATTCTTAAAATTTCAAGCCTAGGGTTAAGTTTCAATTTCTCCAATATCAAGACAAAATATATAGGTGTACATATACGTCCTAAGACGCCTAACAACGAAGAACCCAAAAGTACTGGGCAGAAAGTAAAAAATGAGGGAAAAACATATTATATGTAGTTGTTTTCAACTGCATAAGGAAAGTTCAATTAAGAAACTTTTGGCTTGATACATTCTGGAACCAATTACCCATTTGTTACATTCCTTGCTTGGAAACATAAACATTATACGTTAATCATATGGCCACGTGCCTTGCTGGAAGAACTAAGCTTTAAGAATGTATAACAAGCCTCTAAATCCTTACTTACGATGGGTAATTAGAACGAGAGCCAAACAAAAATATTCAAAACTGAACAGTAAGGATTGGTTCAAACTGAACATTTAAACATTCAAACTAATTTGATATGATTTCTCCTCGCATAATCCTCGCCTTCCACACTACTATAATCCTCCTTATCCTTTTTTAATTAACCACTAAACCCATAACAATGCTATTATAATTATCTTCACATCGATTAACACATGGGATCAAGTAGGGCTTAGGTTTACCTGTACGAAACTTTTTTTTTATGGTCGTCGTCAGTTGTGTGCGATTGTGTAACCTGCGGCTGTTGTGGTTATGTGATGAGAGGAATAAAGCCTCTTGTCAATTTATTTTCATACACAAGTTAAATGGTATAAAATTTTAAATAAATTAATATTTAGTCCACAAATTAATCTACTTGCCTAACTTTACCCATAAGTTAACAGTCATTGTTATCAAATAGTCCAAAATACTCATTTAAAATTTATGAAAAGGATCTTTTTATAAAAATACGAGGACTAATATTCTAAATGACATAACAGGTCATTATAATGATATTCATGTTTTATGCCTTAAAGGTGTGGTATTGGATCCAATTAGCTTAATGATGGACGCTCCTCGTGCTAGGATAGAACCAAAAAGGTGAGGTCAAATGATAGTTCTCACCGTGCTAGTATAGAGCATATAGGGTGAGGATTGAGTTTACCTTGGAAAAGTAGACTCCTCTCAGCTCGATGTAGAGTGAACATCAATATTCTATGTAATAATTCACATAGTTTAATGAATGTTGGTTATGGTCTTATTAACAAATATATATGTTAAGGATAAGAACGGATTTATGATGCTTTTTCTCATGATTTTTAAATTGCATGTGCACACATATTGTGACCTTATCCTATTGAATATGATTATGCATATTGATATTATTGTGATGCCCTTTGATTCATGGAATACCTACATACTTAGTGCATTTTATGTGCTTATGCATACTTCTTTGCCTATATGATATAACCATATAGGGAAGGATGGTGAGGAGATTGTTCCATTTCGTGGCTAGGTTTGGATCTTGAGATTGAAGACTTATTGGTGAGTTCCCATACTTCAAGAATAATCACTATGATGTTTTCTTTTATATTGAGACTTTAGCACTTTTATTCTTTGATGTATGTCTTGAGGGTGAGCTAGTGAGTTATTTGCTAGTCCCTGCCAAGATCTATGATGTAGAGACATGATTTGGACCTTAATTGATTGATGTATATTCCCTCTTAGGAACTATGACACTCTTACATTTTTTGTACTTCCGCTTGTTTATTCTCTTGTATGCTTATTTACCTTATGAATGTTTATGATGTGAATATGAAGCGTGGAAGAGATGCCTTTGGGTATCATATTTGTTGTGTAATGGCTAGGCCCTAAGTCTGGGTTATGACAAAAGTGGTATCAGAGCAAAAGGTTTGAAAGCATCCTAGGGAGTCCAATATGCCGAGTCGAGTAGGATCTTATTCATTGGTATGAAGTGCGTCATATCTATGAATCAGAGGCTATGATACATTTTAGGAAAACTTCACTTCTTTTGAATTCTATGTCGTGTCTTTGAAGTTTTTGTATTCTAATGTTTGTCCATTGGTGTTTTTAGAAATCGCTCCATGACCTGATCCTTTGCCAAGGGAAAAAGATGCTAATGTGAACCCAGCTATCCAAGTCCCTCAAGCAGACCAAGTATCTAATGATGAGTTTCGAGCCGCGATCACTATGTTGGCTCAAGCCGTTGCTTTCCCAAAGACTCCTACTCCAACTTCGAGGATAAGGGATTTTGCTAGAATGAATCCCCCAGAGTTTCATGGTTCAAAGGTAGATGAGATCTACAAGAGTTCATTGATGAGGTATATAAGGTGGTGGAGATTATAAGGGTGTCTTCCAAGGAGAAGGTTGAATTGGCGGTCTATCAGCTTAAGAGAGGTTCTCAAGTAGGGTTCACTCAATGGAAGTCCGAGAAAGTTTATGAGGGTACCATTTGAGAGATGTTTAAGGTTGCTTTTCTTGATCGTTTCTTCCCTCTTAAACTAAAGGAGTATAAGGTGATAAAATTTATGATGAAAGAGTACTAGAGTCCTAGAGTCCGAGTGATAATTGATTTGATTTGTTGATTGTTTACTTGCTTTACTTGCTTAACTACTTGAGTGATTGAACTGCAGGAGTGAGTTGTGAACTATTAGATTGATTAGAGTCCAGGATATGATTCGTGCCTTGATTAGGTTCCTAGATTACTCTAAATTTGAGGACGAATGATCTCAAGAGGGAGATAATGTATCACCCTCTAATTCTTTCCACCTAGTTTGTTGTAAATGCTCAGGAGAAGCTGATAAAATGACTGAGAAATATCATAGGAAGAAACCACGAAGGGATATCAACGGCCCATAGATGGGACCTCATAGGCCACCCCTGTGACTTGAGAAATTTTTCTAAGTTTGAGGCCCGTGTACGAGTCCTCCTATGAACCGTACATCATTCTATGACCCGCAGATTATTCTTTGTGTTGATGATCCAAAAATTCACTTTTCTGTATAATTGAATGACAAATTACTAGACGGTCCGCCATATTAGTTACGGTCCATATAATTGGATTCATAGGTTAAAGTCCTAGAAACTAAATTTATGAACCCTGAGCCACGAGTTATCAGACGGCTCGTAACTCGACCTATGACCCATAAAAAGGAGTTCATAGGGCCCTATGTCCAATTTTCAGTAATCCAACTTTGGACACCCTCACCTACAAGGGGTCACTTACGACCCGTGAGTGGATCCACGACCTGTAGATGATGTTTTGTGGTTCTACTCGTCAGTTTTAAAGAGGGTTATTTTTGTCCTTTTCTAGCCTTTTTAATTAAAATCTATGACGTTTTGGACTTGTTTTAGGTCCTTTATCAGTACCCTAGGTATACTATTCCTCATTATACACGTAGAATTCTTGAGAGCATCAAAGAAGGGATAAAAGCAAGGTTTTGAGTTCAAGCTTGAGAATCGTTAAAGAGTTGATCGTTCTTCCTAATTCCAGATATGCAAGGCTTCTTAAAGCATAGAACTGAGTCCATCCACGTGTCCTTTCGTTTACTTGGGTCGAGTTTTTGCATAATAATTGAGTAATTAAAATCTCATGATCCTAATCTTCGAGTTATTTGCATTTATTTTGAGTCTTTATGCATACTTATGAACGTGTCAATGAGTTACATGTTGGTCATATGAAATTTAAGTATAAAATTGGTATTCATTACTATGAACTCTAAATTGCATCATTCTACATGACCTTTGTTGCATTGATCGGATTGAGACTATGACTGTGATTGTCTGAGTTGAGTAGATTGAGCATGAGGAGAATATTCCCTATATGTGTGCATATTTAATGATCATTTTACTTGTATTATGTGATGAGTATAACCGAGTGGAGTCTAAATGACCGTTTGAGTCAGAGTTTTGCTTTTATGCATGATTTATGATCTGGATTGGTTGAGTTGTTGAATGATTGAGTTGACTTGACTTGACTTGAGATAATCTAAAGAGTTGAGTTTTGAGTTGATTGACATGAGCTTATTTTAGTCTTGGAAGGAGTATTGAGCACCGATATGAGAGTGAGTAAATAACTACTCTAACCCATAAACTACGTAACTAGCGTAAGATAGTCGTGCAGTTAATTATGGTGACTCGTGTCCCTAAAAAATGGGTACTTACATTGGATCCAAGAGAGAGTTGATCATCCTTTACCTTGTCAAGTTTAGGACGGGCGTGACAACAACGTCGCTTTCATTGTACATCACCAAATTAAAGGTGGTGGGAGTTATGTCGGTTAGAGAAACTTTCAAGCAATACTTGACTGAGCATATTGTGTTTTAAACTGAGTTGCATCACACTGAGTCTATTTTCAAAACATGATTGTAAACTTTAAACTTTGCACATTCACTGAGTTGAGTCATGAGTTGAGGAGTTGAGTTCCGAGTTGAGTTGAGTGGTTTGAGTTTGAGCTTTACTTGTTTCTTTGAGCCATTTTACATACCAGTATATTTTATATACTGACGTTCATTTGGGTTTGCATTGTTAATAATGCAGATACAGGTCATAGAGGACTTCAGTCAGCGCATCGTTGAGGTCCAACTTCTTGTTTCAGATTTGGTGAGGCATCCTTGCTATTAGGAGAAGCCCTATTAGTTTTCATTGAGTATTTTTATTTCTTGATTGGGATAGTCATGGCCTGTTATGGTACCATCTAGTCTGTCAGATAGAGGCTTCATAGACATTGAGTAGAAGATTATCGATTGTTATTTATTTTTCAAACTTGATCATTGGAAACTATTATAATAGAGTTGTGTTTATCTAAACTAGTGTATTTTCTTGAGTATTTCTTCCGTTGTTGAATACAATGTGACAATGAAGTTAGGTGATTTTCTTGGGGAATCAGCAATGGTTCTTCAAGTGTCGGCTACGCCAAGGGTACCTTCACGAGGCGTGACAAAGATACATATATCTTTGAAACCAAATACATTTAAAATCAAATACATATGGTGAGAGGAAAACAAGAGAAGAGAGAGATGAACGAGATATGAGAAAGGCGAGTGAGTGAATGCTTAGTGAATCCCAAAAATGAGTGAATCGCACTTGAATATGATGTATCTAAAATAAATTACACCTAATTTAACCTATATATATCCAAATTACTTGCATATAAGTGTGCTAGCTACAAATATCAGGCAAAATAAATGTGGTACGATAGATAATTTCAAAAATTTGTGAGTGAGATTTATATTGTTTGCTCTAATAGTAATGTTCACATTACTAATTTCGGCATAACTCGCTTTTAAACCAAACGACTTATCCGTGTATTATATTTCATCCCTTTTTTTTTTATTGTTATTAATATTAGTTAAAAGTTAAAGATTAAAGTACTAATAATTTAAAATATTTTTCTGACATACTCCACCCCCACCCCTCCATCCCGTACCCCCTCCACCCCATTGCCCAACAATCCCTGGCCTTTTCTTTTTTTTTTAATTTCTTTTATAAAATATTTTTAAAAAATTCAAATTTCACCCCTTCCTCCATTCCTTCCTAAAAAAAATAATATTATCTTTATTTCTTAAAATAAATAAAATTATATTCCACCTCATCTAACCTACGGTCCTAATTTATTTTTATTTTTTATATTTTTTTTCATTTTTTTATAGATATGTACACATTTTTTTAGAAAAAATTTTTTTCAACTTGTGTACCGAATATAACAAAAATAAAAAAATTATTTAAAAAAGTATTGCGTCAAATAAAAAAATTCTAAAAATGAGAAAAAAAATAAAAGAGGAGAATTATTTATTTATACTATAATTTTATTTATTTTTTGTCAAGACGTGACCTTTGCTAAATAAAAAAGAGATTACAGCACACACATTATGATGAAAATAAGTAAAAATTTAAATATAAAATTTATACTTCATATAATTTAGATATAAAACTCAAAAAGAAATAGTTAAAGTGTGTTTGTCACATCTATCTCTCTAAAAAAAAATGGAGTACTTTAGTAACTTGGAATAATGATTGTTGGATGATTGTAAGTCATCCAATTGTCTTGTCATGCGCAGCATTTGGGCATTTGCCCCAACTTCCTTTTATTGCCCCAACGCAATAAACTAAATAAGCAGCTAACAGGTGTACTTCTAGGATGTCTTCTGCTTTCTTATTTATATGCCGTCTGCTACCACCAATTGAACTCTTACATTTATACATTTCTGAAATAATTGCTTAATATTTGGAAATTGATGCAATTATGTGATCATATTTGCTTTCCTTTTTCAGAATATCAAGACAACAAAAATGATATAATTATATTGCCTATTCCAGAAAGTGGCATCTTGGATAAAAAAGAAAAACCTGCCTACCATGCCTCCTGTCTATTTGCAAAAATATTTTTAGAGAAAGAGAATATTGAAAAATTTCCTGCAATGGTTTGTCTTTAGCTGTGGTTGCCCATATAATGTTGTGTAGGTTTGGATTTTCTGAAGATTTTTGACGATAGATTTCAACCTAGCTAGTTTGGGAAATAACTCTAGATATAGCTGTTGCCAGTGGTCCAAAACTTTTTCGATGTTCGTATCCATTCTTCACTTTATTGCTTTGTTTGTGTCTCTAATTCTAGGATGAAAAGATAGAAAGAAAAAAAACTAGAAATATGAGTACCTAGGTTGCCACTGACAAAATTAATTAAAATGTTATATATGGTGTTCTTTTGTGTACCATGGCTTTTCAATTTTAAACTTTCTAGTTTTAGTAATTATGTCACTAAGCATATAAGTAGTTGTGATGCATGCGCACATGTTTGATCATTCTATAAATTATATTGATTTAACTCTACAAAAGCAGGAGGACGTAGTTTACTTACATTCAAAGCATAGAAAGTTAAATCAAAGAACATTCATATATGACCATTTAAGGTGCCAATTAGTAGCTAGATTATTGTTTAAGCAATGCTGAATTAATTGGTTACTAAATTAAAGTCCAAAACTAAAAAAACAGTATAAAAAGTTTCTTTGGTCATGTCAAACTTCATTCATTGGTACGCTCGTGCAACAGTATGCCAACTACCACAGTGGTGTAGCATATTGATCAATTGGAACATCAAAATTACTTTTTTATATATATATATATTACATATTAATTTAACAGGGGCGGTTCAAGGGTAAAGCTAGTGAAGCAACAGTTTTAAGCCCCTAATTTAGGAGGGCCCTTTTTAGTCATCTTTATCTATATATATATATATAGGGGTCCCTATTGATTATTCTTTTGGTAGAAAAATAATTTATAGAGAAAAAAAATTATTATCATTTTACTATTTATATTAAAAAGTTGATTGGACAACTACTTTTGACTATTTTTGTCTACCATCTATTTTTTTCTTTTTTACTTTGCCAATTTTTCTTCTTATTTATGTAAAAAAAAATTACTTTACTAACTCTTTCTTTTTATTTATTCATTGACTTCTATATTTCTATTATGTTTTAACAAAAGTCTACATTTACTTTTGACTATTTTGTCTCACGTGACTTTTTCTTGCCAACTCTTTCTTCTTATTTATTTAATATTTTCTTTTTTATTTTACCAACTCTTTCTTTTTATTTATTCATTGAGTTCTATTATGTTCTAACAAAAGAAAGTAAGAAAATATTGTGAGTGTTTGTGTACCATTTGTTTTTCTTTTTCAAATTTCAAGCTTTGAGGCAAGTATTTCAAAGAAGCAATTATAATATATCTTGGAATCTAGTCTTCAAATTTTTTATCAGGTTTGATCATTTCAACTTTTGAATTTTATTTTTCAATTTTTGTCTTGTATTTGTTATTTTTATTATTATATTGTACTTGTGGGTATCTTTTAATTATTTTGTTATAATTTAAATATGTCAACTAAAAAAATAAATTCTATCATTTAAAATTGAAAAGAAAGAGAAAAATTGAAAATCTAATAGAATCTCAAAAAGGAGCCCTTGATAAATTTTTAACAAATAATAAAAAAAAAATCAAAAATATTGAAGAATGTAGAAATATAGAAAAGTGTGTTTTAAATGAACAAATTCCTAACCTTGTTGAGCTAGATGATGTTAAAATTCAAGAAGAAAAAGATGAATAGATTAAGTATATTATCAATTGAAAAAGAATTATTAGAAGAAATTGATTATAAAACAATTATTCACAATTTTGCATCTCAAAAATCTAGAAAAATAGATTTTAAATAAAAATTCTCATCAAAATTTCGCTTTAGGCCACAGATAATATTGAGCCGCCCCGATATTAAATCTCATGTGCTCTTTTCATGAAACTGAACTTTTTCCTTCAGTCTCAACAACTGTGTAACATGTATCTATAAATTAATCATAATTATATTTTTCCCTCTAGAAAAGTAATTTGTGGGAATGCTTGAAATCTCAATTTTAACTTCCCAAGGTATATATATAGCTTTTCACTTTTAAAAGTGAGAAAAAATGAACAATAATACACCTGTCCGGCTTCAGCTAATTAATCTCAATTAGAAGGTTTAGTGGAATTTTTCTCCTAATAACATTGTTGTCTTCACTTTTGTCTATCAATCTTGACTAATTTTCTATTCTCAAATGTTAAAACGACAAAATATTAAATATTGAGAATATAATTAAGTAATAATATCGTCAACTTTAAAATAAAATGGCCATACACATCAATATAATAACAATATACCTAGTGAAATTCAACAAAGTAAGATCATACACATTTAATTAATAAGATATCAAAATTGTGTGTGGCCCATAAAATTAAGCTATTTGTATATGAAGGGTTTTTTTTTCTAAAAAAATTATATAAACTTTTAGACGAAGTGACGGCATGAAAAAGTTTAAATAGTTGGAATGATAGAGATATTGAGTCGGTTGTCCCAATTCCACGAATGAATAGAGACTAAGAGGACTTTAATTAATATACGTACCATCATTATGTTGGCTTGTGAAGAAACGAATATGATGGTCGGAAAGGGCATTTGACCATCCTATCTTTTCAATAAAAATGGAGAAATAAGAGGTCAACAAAACCGTTAAACACGCTTTTCGTACGTGAAAACTTGAAGACTAGGGGATAGTAACCTACTTTATTCATAATTGAATCTTAGTTTGTTTGATTGCAGTTAGCTATTTGTCGCCCTCTCTATGAGAAAATATCCGTGTATGTTATTGAGTGGGCGAATAAAGTCTCATATTGATTACTGAAAATAAAAAGGAGTTACTTATACTTTTAATGGTTTGAGACCTTTCGAGAGAAAAAACATGCAGAATTGACTCAAAATGGACAAATATCATATCGTATCAAGAGTATTCTTAAACTGTTTTAACTCAACAACTAGCATCAGAGAGTCAAAGGATGAGTCAGAAGATAGTAGAGTGTGCATGGGGCATAACTTAGTGCCTTTGCATAAAGTAAAATCTTTTGAAGAAAACCGTGCTAACTTACCTCAAGGTGGACAACAATATTCTTATACCATTTTAACCCAAAACATATCACTTCATACGATAAGAAAACGCTGATTGAAAAATTCTAAAGGAGTAATGAATATGAAATGCCTAGTGGAGATAAAAATTTATTCGCATCAAATTAAATGCTTATAATAAATCATTAAATCAATGTGTTTTTCTTATACTCATTTATCACTTAAACATATCATTTCCTTCCTTTAAATTGTCGTTCTTTTTCAGCTTTTCGAAATTCAAATCATATGACATTTGTGTGTTACTTAAAAATATATTTTATTATACTAATTATAACACGAGAAGATGCAATTTTAAATACATTTTTGTACCATTATTGAATATTTATATTTTCATTTAAAATATTTAGTCCATTTAATTTAACTTCCTAAATGAGTCTGCTAAAAATGAAACTTATTTTGTGAGGAAAGCAAATATTACGTTTAGAAAGAGGTGTCATGTCCCCGTACTACTCACACAAGGCGAAGTGTTTGATTGGACTTTTTGCGCATAAAGTTAAATTTTATAAAATAATTTCCACTCAATGTTTGAAATCTTTCAAAAACAGAGATTTTGACACGTTTATTGTTGATAAAGTAGAGTTTTATTAATGATCATAAATAATCAAGATCCAGGGTGGACTAAAAGAATTCTTCTCCACAATTATGCTTGCAACTTGGATCCTATAAAATAATTTATAAAGTTGAAAATGAATTGGTCCTTCTTTTTTTTTTTGGCTTGGCTGCGAAAGTCTGACTACTCTTTTTCAGTTATCATGTTGAGTTTTTTAAAATTTAATTTTCAAAATTACATTGGATTATATTAATTTGATAGGTTAAAATAAAAATTTATATATTCAAAAAATATATAAAAATATAAATTATAATTTTTTTGTATCAACATGATGAAAAAATATATTTTAAAATATTAGTTAAAGTTCATAATATTTAGCTCTTCAAAAGAATACTATGAGAATAAAAAAAAGGATGAAGTACATGTGAACTACCTCTCTAATCGGTGTTACTCAGCGTAGCTATTTGCTACGACTCTTTTCAGTATTTTCCTTAAATCAGGAGTAAGAGTATTTTCGAGTTCGAATTCATAGAATGTAATCATGTATGTGTCATCTTTGTTTTGAAAGGCTATGCCCTCCACCCACCCAACCCTCAATTTTCAAAGTAAGATTATAAATCAATGAATACATGACACGTGTTTTCAAATATAATTTTAATTATTATTAAAGTACAATTCTCATCTTAATTTAGATTTAATCATAGTAAATTAGTATATAATTTTTGATATAAGTATTGAATGCAGATAAATTTTTACCGTTGACAAACGAAGAAACAAGGATGAAAATTCAAGTGTGTGGAGTTTCGGGTATAGACTAATAAGAAAGGTAAAGAGGAGAGTGCTGACACTAATTTGTTGTGGTCAATGATCAATGATTCAGTATAGTGGAATTGTGAACTGTTTGGCTGATAAAAACTTTGTAGTTTTTCAATAATTTGAGCCAATTATCTTCCAGCAATTCAGGGCTTTGTTAATAGATATGAGCATTCACTAATTGGACAAGTGTCAATTTCATATGATTGTTGACATTTCATTCTCTTTGGCAGAAATAGGAACAGCCAGCACTAATTCACCTTTAAGGTAAGGTCACTAAAGCTTCTGTTTAAATCCTTTAAGAGTCGAAGGCTCCAAAAATCTGATATTATAATGATACAATTTTTTTTAATCACAATAGAATTAGGAAATCTTCATAAACATGAAAAAACAAGTCATAAAGAAATCATCATAAACATGAAGGGAAAAAAATCTATGCAAATAAGGAAAAATCATAACCAACAATTTTCGTGAACTTTGAATTATTCACTTCTTTTGAAGCAAGAATAAAGTCCCACCAATTCACTTAATACTTCCTCTGTCCCATATTAAATGGACATCTTTCAATAAATATTTGTCCCATATTATAGGGGCATTTACTAAATTAGAATAGAATTAAAAAAAATCCATTTTACCCCACCATTAATTAATATATTAATGATTTTTTCTAACTTAATTTAATGTACATTGATATAAATGAAGGGTAAAATGGTAAAGTCTACTAGTGTATTAATAATAATTTCTTAATAATCGTGTAAAATGAAAAGTGTTCATATAATATGGGACGAAGATAGCATGAACTAGAGAGAGTAAAATTTTAACTTTAAGCCACCGACTTCATTGTAAGTTACCAAGTTGCATAGGTACTCTGCATCTATAATTGAACATTGTGAATCTTTCAATATAATTAATGTAGGAAATAAATATAAATAGATGAAGAAATAAATAGAGGCAACAAACTAAAGCAAGCTAACAAATGCTACGAATTGATGGTGATTATAGACGGCGAGCCATATCGTTCATCAATAACTCGCCCGCCTCCTAGTAATATTATTTGTATAGGCAATTGGCATGATTGTCCTTGGATGCCCGCTGCATTTTCAGCTCACAAAAGCATAACATCGCGTTTCTCCTAAACATATAAATGTTCAACTACCATCGACATGAGTGGTGATCAGTGGTGGAGTCAACATTTTCATCAAGGGTGTTCACACTTTTAGAACATGGGTGGGTGATTTTTGTTTAAAGGGTGTTCAACAATTTATTTATATCAAAATATTTATATTTAACATATATATCCGAATTTTTTTTCCAAGGAAGGGTGTTCATCTGATCATTCTTAGATGAATATAGCTCCGTCCTGGTGGTGATACACTGATGTGACTGATTCAACCTTAATAAAAAATCTCAAGTTCAAACCCTAGATATGAAAAAAATCTTATTGAGAGCATCATCTCCGAATTGGTCCAACAGTCCATGATTCAAATATAGTCTCTGAACAACGAACAGAGGATTAAAAAAAATATTCAACTATCACAAAGTGAATACTCATTATTTTTACAGTTATGTTAATGTCATTCATACTAACCTGAAACACACCGACTTGGGCAAGTGAACCACCGCAAATCCCGCCAGCTCGCGTTGGGCAAAGAGAATGCCACTTTGGCATTATTATTAGCATATACATTACACAATCTAAGACGTTAATTTACCTATTAGTAATAAAATATTAGATTATAATAACTCTGAGCATTATGACATGATATGATGGTTGAGGTTTGTTGACCAAACTCGGCACCGATGGAAACTACTTTTTTTATTTATTTTTACTTATTATTTGAACTTTGTACAAATACTCCTCTCATCCTACACTAATTATCTACCTTAATACAAAGAGTTATTACAAATTACTTGTCTATTTATTAATTAATCAAGAAAAAATTAATTAAAATTTCACCATTTTATTCCTACAATTAATTTTTTTTTAAAACAAGCCTCCAAAATGTTTCGATAGGGAATTTCACTGGCTTATTTATGATTTGTTAAATGATAGAGTAGGCAACTTATGAGAAGGGAGGGAGTAATAATTGAGTAGAGTGGTTAATGGAGTTGAAGGCTGAGTAGTTAGTTCAGTTAAATTTACACACCCAGTGGGATAAAAAACACTAGATTCTGAAAATTAAATGAAGGTCGAAGGCGGAGCAACACAAATTTGAGTAAACATCATGCATCTGCATTAGTACTACATCGAAACACTGCAGAAGGCCTCTCTGCTTATTATCAAAACATTTTTTTGATTAAAAAACAAAATAAAAAATCTACTCCGTTAACTTACACGGAGAATCTAAAACAAACAACTCTAATATCACTAGTCGATTTCTCATTGTCGCCGGTAGACAAAATTTGCCAATAGCTCTGGCAATCTGGAGACAATGAACAGTAGTTGAAATTGGATTATAAGGCCATTAGAACATCAACGCTAGAAAAATCTCCAATGTCTCTGAAATAATTATCCACTTCTAATGCACCCAAGTCTTGAAATGAATCATCAAATTTGCAAATCTCAGGGTCTAATACAAAGTCATTCGAGAAATCCAAAGACGATGACGTGAAAAAACTTGTGGTGTCGTTAAATAGTGTTTGCTCCGCAGCTCCAAAGTTGAAGAAATCGTCTAACAAGGAAACGTCTGTTGGCAAGTAGTCATTTGAATAGTCTGGTGTGATGCTGAGCGTCTCGCCCTGGCACTCAATGTGTTCGACGTTTTGCTCACTGTTCATCGAATAGAGAGTGGGTTCTTCAACCAATATTGGGCCCGAAACATCCACTTTTGTTTCATCGAGAGTTGGCTCGGAACCCGATGCACTTTGTTGTTCTGCTTCTTCTTCACTGGATTGGCTCGTTCTGAACCGCAAAACAGAAGTGGGAGAAGAAAGATTGTGGGATTCATCACCAGATTCGTAGCCCGAATTCGAAGCCACATTGACCTCTGGTTTCTCCTTCGTTGGAGGTGTGATGAAATTGGTTAAAGCGTCTGGCCCACGGAGCTTGATAGCCGCATTGTCATAAACCATAGCAGCTTCTTCAGCAGTATCATAGGTGCCTAACCAGAGCCTCACGCGACGCGCTGGGTCTCTGATTTCAGCAGCCCATTTCCCCCACGGCCGTTGACGCACACCCCTGAACTTCCTAACAGCTCCATCAGCAGGTTGCTGCACCGCTTCCTTACCCTTCAAAGCCTTTGGCTTCGCTTGCGAAGCTTCAGCTACTCGCTTCTTGCCAGTACTCAGAGTTTTCACATCATTGATTGATTGAGCCTCGATGCTGATTTCATTGATGTATCTTTTGACACGTTTCCGTCCAAAAAGCTCTTCTTCGTCGCTGGAAGAGTCAGTTGCATCCGGGTCGGTAACGTATATCCGTACAGTCCTCGGAATATAATCCGAAGATTTCCGGACTTCCATTGTTTTCTTAGGCTTTGTTATGGATGGTTTAGTGACTTTTCTGATGGTTTTCTTGTGCTCGGTGTATTTGATCGGACAGAGCATAGTGTGACAATCCATTTGAGAGAAGTGTGTATAGAATGGTTGCTGGTGGCAGGGATTAAAAAGGATAGGAATAGTCAAAGAGAAGCTTGAAACTGAAGGAGAGAACCAAAGACATCTGACAAAAAGGAAAGAGCAACGTCTTTAAAAGACGGAATATATAGTGTTAAAGGGGGTAAAAAGAAAGTAAACCAGCACCACAACGGAGCACAAAGTTTTGAAGGCGATAACAAAGCGAAGCCCTTTTAACAAAGTGAACAAGAAAGAAGGCTAAAAAAGGATTTTGTGTGAGCGTGAGGCTTAAAAAGGTTGAGTGGACAATAAAGGGAAACACCATATGGTCTAAAAAAAGACAAGGAATCAAAGTCTCGTAATCCTATGTTTCTCTTGCTCTAGTAATGGTACTAGTAAGTAAGAAATATATCTACTCTTCTTCTTGCGTGATGAAAGAGAAAATTTGAGTTTGTGGAGAGACAGAGTTGTGCTACTTAATTCAAGTCCGTGAGACTACAACACTTGGTTACCTCTTATATAGGGTCCAAGCCGAAATTCCAATATCGACATTTCCTATTACTTTTTTTATTTTTATATAAATGCACTATTAAATGTTTCATAAATAGGGCAATAAGGCACTACTACCATACACTATCACACTCTAAAAATATCTTAATCAATCCAATCGTAATAATCCTACATTTCTGTTTCGACTTATGCCATCTAGTTTCATCAATACAAAAATTGTCATCAAATTTTGTGACCATAAACTTTGAAGATTAAATAAGAAATTACATAATACTTTAAAAAGGTGAGACATTTTTAAATTTTGTGCGCCTAAAAAAAGATGTGTATCACGATATGATATACTGAAATGTCCTTTTGAATTATTTAATTTTAAATAGGATGTTAGAATTAATAGTTATTAAATATATAAAAGAAAATGACATCAATCTTTCAAATTACAAATACCAAACACTGGAAATATTAGTTCATGGGAGTAGTTGTTACCGGCCGTGCCCAAAGATTCCGTCGACGGAGAGAAAAACTACTCGCCGCATATATGTGAGTGAGAAACCATAAGAGATTTGCCACGTATGTTGAGTGGGCCCTACTAGTAACGTTGGGTCCAATGAGTGAACTTCAAATGTAGCTGAGTCAGCATCTGTTTTTAAATCTCGAAGCCCGTGTGGCCGGTCACGTGAGGCCCAGGATGCCCGCTCTGTGAAAAATATTATGTCGGTCAAATACTTGGGCAATTGGCTACAACTCATTTCTTTGACCAGTAAATGCAACCATTTTTTTTTTAACTTTTATAATTTAGTCGGAGTAGTGTACATTTTTTACTGTTGGGTCGTTGATTTGGATCCTTTTATTTTGGTAATTTTCTGAAATAGGAATTTTCTATTTGAAAGATGCTTGCAAATCAAGTCAATGAAACTATTTTTGAGGCCATACCCTTTTAACTCAACAGTAAACCGAGTATGTGGGGTAATAGAATTTTTAATTTAATCATCTCAAATAAATTCAATTTTCAGAAAAGCATGTACGGAGTAGGAGTAAAAATTTATATGCGTAGACAAATATTTCTGCTTCTTGGACTTTCCTTTGGACAAAGATGAATTTTGAAGTTTAAATGAATTAAATTTTTTACTTTTACAGCTAGGAATAACGTGGTGGACAACCTAGAATTAGCCGCCATTAATAATTTGGTTTTGTACGGCTCTGGGTTTTACCTTGTTTATATTTACTTTTATCGAGGATGGTAACTGAACCCACGCGATTCTGCAGTGTCACTAGAGCGCGTGTGGATGTTTGTAGTTAGAGCAGAAGCAAGTGTCCCAATTGTCGACACTGTTTTCAGTAAAAATGTTGGCAATAACAATCTTTCACCCCACAAAATGGCACATGGACAAGTGAAAGAATACCTATGACAATGTGATTATCTCTTTCATCAATTGTACTCTTGATAAAATTTTAACACTTTTTTTAAGGATCCAACTTTAGTTGTTTTAAACTATATACGTTAATATTAGCAATTACACTAAACCCTTACTTAAATATGAGTTGATTACTTGAAAATAATAGTAAAACTATCTCTAATTCATCTCTTGTTCACTCTCTATTCTCTATATTTTAAAAGTAAAATAGAGAGTGGAGTTTCCAACTATAGTGCTTCTTCAAATTAAGTCGACAATGCTTCAAACTATTCATGATCCACATTCTCAAAAGATGAAATATTTTATGATAAAACAAGAATCATATCGAAAAAATGATGAATGTGCATTAAGAATTTTGTAATTATCGTGAGACCGTCATGTCGTTGGAGAAAGGAAATGCTACATGATATAATGACTATATTTATTATACTGAACAACATGATAATTGAGGATGAATGTGATCTTAATCTATTAGTTCAAAAATTTTCAAAAGCTTTGACTGTAGCAACAAAAATGATGGTAGATGAAAATCTCCGATTTGAATAATTTTTAGCAAGACATGAAAAATTAAGGGCAAAAACACTTATTTTTGAACTTCATATAATGCATTAATAGAGCATTTATGGAAGCAACGTAAAAATTAAATCTTTGAAAGTTGAGTATATATATGGTCATTGAAAATATATTTTATAATGATATAATATTTATTATGTTATTGTATTTCGTCAATGATTTCACTTCTATTCGAATCCATTAATATGTATAATATATAATATTTGCTTGCAATTTATGTACTTATTTAGAAATTTAAAATAAATGTATAATTTTATATTAAATGAAAATTTTTAAAAGAATAAAATTTTATATTACATAAAGATTATATATAATGATTATTTTTTAAAAAAGAAGAAAGAATTTATATTATGAAATAAAAAAATAAAAATATATAATATTAAGAAGAGCAAAGAAAAATCATTTTTAACAGAGTTAAACTAGAGAATTTAATTGCAGTTGATTTTCTCCAAAAATAGAAATTCTCTATATTTCAACATGAAAGAGTAAAACAGGGAATGGCCTAAGCGACATATTATTAATTAGATACTCTTTCCACCCCCCCCCCCCCCCAAATAATTTAACTTAAATTATTTCTTTTACTCTTAGTAAAATTATTTAAGTCCCAAATATCTAACGCACAAATTTTAAACATAATTTTTTTTTTAAAATATTATGTCATATACTATGTAAAAAAAGACGAAGATAGTGATACTTATACATTCACAACATTTTGTGTATATAAAATAATGATTAAGAAAATAATGTGAGAAGATTAATACTGAAAAGAACAAAATCAAAACCTTTCTATGACTATAAAATCATTCATTTGAAGATTTCTTTGATAATATATATATATTCTTTGTCAGAAATATTGTTTTCAAGTGTTAATACATTTGCCAAAATCTCTAAATCTATAACTCATTAGTGGTAATTTAGAAATTATATTTTTATGAAGAATATGGTTGATTATTATAACACCAAGAAATAAAAATTGTTATAAATGAGTAATTTTATGAGGAATGTGTTGTTATAAATATGATTGTTGTTGTTACACATAAAAGTTGTTAAAAGAGGTAAAATATTAGATAAGAGTTCATGAGAAAAACTTGATTTTTTATTGTGAATAGTTTTTTTATATAAGGACAATGATATAGAGAGGACAATGTGTTCACCTATTTTTAAGATTTTAATTTATAAAACTGATCTTATTGATAAAATATATATATTTTCCTTTATGCGAAACTCAGCCTAGGATAAAACGCTAGCTCCCTACCTGGAGACTGCATTCCTGGAATTCGAAGATTGCGGTTAGTTATGGCGTCATAATTTTTAGAATGAATGAAAAATTCGTACATTGTCTTGATTTGCTATGGTACAAATGTTTGCAGCTGCATTACACTTTGATTTTACTCCTACTATCGTCCCGCAATAATTTATTTCATATTATTTGATCATTTACTAAATAAGAATATAATTAATTTTTTTATTATTTTACCTCTAGAATTAGTATAGTCTTTGAAAATTTAACCAAATTTTAAAGGTGAATTTTTTTCCCAAGAGACTAATTAATATGAAAAAAATAAAATAGTAAAGTTAATCAATTTATTACTATCTCCATCTCAAGTTAATTTAATTTTTGAGGCTTTTTAAAGATTCAAAATAGTTGAATTGTTCAAAGTTCAAGATGAATGTTTGAAACTTTTTCTATATTTGTCCTTTTTTATTGAAGTTTTATATTTTTAGAAGATAAATTATACTATATATTTATGATTTTACAAAGGGGAGTAGTGAAAAATATGGTGTGAATTATCATTGAATATTTTTCTTAATATGTGTGCGTTACCTCACAAATTCAACTAAAATGAGATAGAAAGAGTAATGATTTTTTTACTCATCATGTAAAATAAAAAAATATTTATCTAATATGACATAGAGATAATACTTTCTCCGTCCAACAATAGTTATCCCCTATTGATAAGTAAAGATGGGCGAAGTAACTATATTACATACCCCCTCTGTCCCATATTATAAGGGTTCTTTTCATTTTACATAATTATTAAAAAATTATTAATGCACTAGTGAACTTTATTATTTTACCCTTTATTTATATTAATGTATATTAAATTAAGTTAGAAAATTAATACACTAATTAATGGTAGAGATAAAATAAAGTAAAAATAATTAATTCTACCTTAATTTAGTAAGTGTCCATATAATATAGGACAAATAATTATAAAAAAATACTCTTATAATATAAGACGGAGACAAGGGAAAATGGAGACATAAGAATAATGGAGCAAGTGGGAGAGGGTACTTTGTGTCTTTCTTGGGATGCTGACACGTAAAATCAATGAAAAGCTGAACTCTCATTTATGTTAGAGTGCTCACGTGCTCTACTTCTGGTCGCTTGCATTTATGGAATTGTGGCGCTACACATGCATCCTTCTTAATGACCATTCAACCCTTAGGAAATTAGGAAATAGAATTTGTTCGCTTTAATTTATAGAGAACATAAATATATTACTATAGTTTCATAGGAAGTAGTTCATATTATTAGTATAAAACTAGTTATTTCAGATCACATGTCAATTACAAAATTAATTAAATACATTTCTTAATTATTTTTGTAATTAATTTTTTTTAAAAAATGTAAATAACTTTGTTATATAGTTTTTTTAGAAAAAATCTTAAGAAATAAACTCATATTAGGCATATCAAAGCGCGACGTATTGAAAAAAAAATGGCTCGAAATTCAAAAAGGCTCTCTAACTTTTAGACTACAACCTACCGCCGTCAAATTCTAATCTTGCCTACCTAGCTAGCGACCATGGTCGTTCCGGACAGTGGTCACCCTCCATAGGAAGGGGGCCGCAAATACTCGTAATGTCTTATGCAGAAACTTTAAAACAAATAAAAGGACAAGCAAATCTAATTCCAGTCAAATCGATTTCGTATTTGTATAGAGAACCACAGATTATATGGGATCAAGAGGAAGTAGATCAGATGATTAATAATGAGAATTTGTTGTACACGATAATAGGAAAGTTTTCTTATGAATGACCAGAACTTCAAGAGTTGAGAAAACCTATTCCAAAGCAGTGTGAGTTGAAGAAAGAATGCAAGATCGCCTTATTATGTAACAGACACATCCTTATCAGGGCATCATTAATGGAGGACTATGTTCACTTATTATCTAAACCTGCTTTTTACATTACTCAAAAAGAATTGGCCGTTTCTGATGAGAACTTTCGAGTGGGATCTGATGTTTAACTCAAAGGAGGAGACGTCGACAATAGTAGAATGAATCTCTTTTCCATCACTTCCGCCTAACTTCTTTTGGAAATAGGCAATATTTTCGCTAGCAATGGTGGTTGGAAAATCACTGCAAGTTGCTATGGCCACGAGGAATCAAACTAGATCAAGTTATGCTAGGGTCAAAGTTGAGGTTGATCTTCTCAAGGAGTTTCCCTAGAAAATCAAAATTGGAGTCAAGAAATCAAATGCGGAAGTGGTTGAAAAATGAATCGCAATTAAATATGATTATGTTCCAAAATATTGCAAAAAATGTATGATTTAGGGATATTATGAACAACAATGTTATGTTTTACACCCAAAACTCCTTCCGAAAAAGATAAAAATGGAAAAACAAGGAGCTCAAAAGCATAATAAGGAAGAGAAAGCAATAAAACATGAAGACATTGCAAATAAGGATAATAAAGTGTTGAGGAACAAGCAAGAAGCCTTTATGGAACAAAGAAATAGAAAAGGAGGATGGAGTAGAAGAACACAACCAGAAAAGGTGTGGCATAAAGTTGGTATAATCTCAAAAAATCTATTTTTTGCTCTACAAGAGGATAAATATGACAATGAGGTAGATCAAAGAGAATCATCAAAGGTATGAGAAGATAGAGACAAATGTATTATAATGTCGCCTGGAGAATAGACAAGCAATGACAAAGGAAAAAAAGTCATGCAACAGACTCCTATTGAAGTGAATAATAAAGGTGATGGTGAACCAAAGTCCCCAATGTAAATACAAACAACATGAGAAGTTTTGGGGGACACAAACAAGAACGGAGAAAAGAGATTTATTTTTTTTTGCCTTGAGCAGGGTCAATTGTCAGGGATGACGAAGGATGGAGTAAAACGGGGGAGCTTTGCTGATATTCAAAGAGAAAATTATTTTATAGATATGCAAAATAGAGGGAAGGACCTTGAGGAAGGATATCAAGGGTATGTTATTAAAAAAGGTCCAAATTTAGTTGAAGATGATGAAGAGAAAATACAGAGAAGTAGAGGGAAGAGGACGAGGACATTGAATTCAACATTCAGCAGATCAACATAGCGAGTGATTTATCACCAAGACATACCAATAGCTGGAAGAACGAAGCAAAAAAAGGTAGACCTACCCTACCTCTACAAGTCAAAACTAGGAGCAACAAGGACAAATCAGTCAATAGTGATCAATGATTGAAAAAAAAAATACTTTTTTGGAATATTAGATCCATTAACACTCAAAACTCCTTTTAGATATTAATGAATTTAAACAGAAGACACCATTACTCATTTATAGCATTGATGGAGCCTTTTCGAGAACTATCTCATATAGATCAATGCAAAGATAAGTTGCGATTTAGACATGCAGGTGTCAACTGTTCAGAAAAAATATGATATTTTTGGAGAGAAGAGTGGGATGTTGTCACTGTTTTAGATTCTATACAACAAGTTACAATAAATTTCAGGTACAATAACAAGAATTTTCTCATTACTGGAGTATATGTTAGATGTAATGCATTCGAAAGGCTAGAACTTTGGGAGGAGCTACAAGGAATGTTTGGTGATTGTAACTGCCTTTGGATTATTGGTGGAGATTTTAATGTGATTCTAAATGAGGAAGAAAAGCTAGGAGGCCTTGATTTTGAACAGAATGAAGCCACTAAATTTACTTTTTGTATCAATAATTGTGCATTATTTAAGCTCAGGTTCACAGGAAGTAATTTACACTTGGTGTAATGGTAGAATTGAGGAAGAATGCATTTTAAAAAGGTTATACATGATCTTGGTGAATCAACACTTTATAGAATTATTCCTAGCCTCAGAGGTTCAACATCAAATAAGGCAAGGTTCTGATCATGTTCCATTGTATATGATTTGCAACACAGAAGAAAAATCTGGACTGAAACTATTTAGATTTCTGAATTTTTGGATAAAACATCAATAATTTAAAAAGATTGTCTGGCAGAATTGGAAGGTGAATTTTATGGGAAGTCTTTTTACAAATTAAAGCTATAAATTAAAATGAAAAAGGTCAAAAAGGCTCTGTCAGTTTGTAGTAAAGAAGCCTTTGGTATGTTTTTTATCAAATGACTACTTTTGAAGATATCATCAGAGTAAAAGATATTCAAATGGAGATACAACCTACACCTGCGAATAGTGCAGAACTAAAAAGGATAGAAGTTGAGCTAAAGAAATTTTTGAAGATGGAAGAGAAATTTTGGAAACAAAAAGCAAGGATGAAGTGGCTAAATGATGGAGATAGAAACATCAAATTTTTTTATTCATATATTAAGGGAGAAGAAAGAAGTTGCACATATTTTGAAATTGTCAATACTCAAGGAGAAATCATGAAGACATATGAGAAGATAGGGGATGCAACTGTCAAATTCCTCTCAAATTAGTTCGAGGTTGAAAATCATAATGATGTTTACACAATACTGGAACATATTCCATGTTTAATTACTGAGGATGACAATGAGGACATGGTGAAGTTATCACAAAAGGAAAGAAGTTAGGAATAAAAATAGTTTTGACTTAAATGTCTGAGAATGCGCATATTAAAAATAAAAGTCTAGAAATCATTGATCAAACTCTTCAAAAGGAAGTAAGTAACTTGAATTCCTGCAGAAAAGAGAAAAATATCAAAAGTCATGTGCACATGACATTGGAGAAAAGTGTAAAAGCCTTGAGTGATGAACCGAATTGCATGACTACTAAAAATGAAGTTCTCCTTAAGGAATTAGAGCTAAACAAAGCTAAAGTAAATCACACGATGAGGTGAATGAAATACTCCTTGCTGCTTGATAATATGCAACAGGGTCAATCCACTACCAAATATGAAATAGGCTTCAAGAAAAATGTGTTTAAATCAGATGAGAATATCTTTGTTATGTTGTGTACACACTGTGGTCAATCATGTCGCTTAAGAAAAGCATGTAAAACAAACAATGAAGCCATCAAGAATAATTTAACCTATCTAAAGAGGACTTATGATAAAAGAATTAGGAAACTTGTTCCCTTAAATAAGCGCCTACCAAGATGCGTCATGAGAAATTTAATTTATTCTTGTTTCTCACAAATATGGGCCTAAGTGGATTTGGATACCCAAGACTAGCCTCTAATTTCATGTGCAGGAATCAATAGGAGGAAATAGAAGCAATGGTATCTGGATAATGCATGTTTCAGACACATGAAGGTGACAAATTAACTTCCTTCTACTGAGTAGTTTTTATTGCGAAAGTGCGAGCTTTGAAAATGAAAAGGACCAATGTGCATTCAAAGTCAAGGTGAAAAAAAGAGAAAGAAAGTGCTCCTAGTTCAACAACTGAAAATGGAGAGTCTAGTAACACTACAGTACAAAGAACAAACAACAGTTAGGATAAATCTGGTCCATCCTCCCTACCTATCAACACTAGTGTTGAACCTGAGTCGTCTACACAAGCTACTATGGAAGATAGTCACATATGCAACTAAAAATACAAGAGTTCTCATCCAGTACATAATCCTTTGTCACTTCTTGATTTAGATATTCACACCAGATCCAAGTTATGAAATATGTGTATTTTTTAGCCTACGTCTCCTAAATTGAACCCAAGATATCAAAGAGGCCCAGTAGGATATGTGTTGATAATTGCAATGCAGAAAAAATTGAATCAGTTTGAGTGAAATAAGGTGTGGAACTTGGTTCCCATGCCTCCTGATTGCACTATCATAGGGA
The DNA here is from genome assembly GCA_038996855.1 of Solanum aculeatissimum. NCBI lineage: Eukaryota > Viridiplantae > Streptophyta > Magnoliopsida > Solanales > Solanaceae > Solanum > Solanum aculeatissimum. The sequence continues at coordinate 26,701 of JBCEWC010003308.1, forward strand.
CAAAATGGGTGTTCATAAATAAGCTCGATGATCAAGAAACTATCACCAGAAACAAAGCCAGACTAGTGGTACAAGGCTATAATCAAGAAAAAAAATTGATTATGATAAAATCTTGGCACCGATAGCTAGGATGAAGGCCATCAAGATGCTAATAATCTTTGCTGCTCATATGAAATTTTGTACCAGATAAATGTGAAGATGCATTCCTAAATGGGTATTTGCAAAAGGAAATATACATCAAATAGCCACCAGGTTTTTGAGAATCATGATCATCTAGATTATGTGTATCAATTGGACAAGGCTCTTTATGGATTAATGTAGTCTTGATATAGTGTTCAATATTAAGATATATACACATTTTCAATCATGTTCGAAAGAGTGGCACATGAAACTAGTCAAGAGAATTTTGCACTATCTCAAAGAAAATAAATGTGGTTCTTTGATATCCTGTAGGATACTCATTTGATCTTGCTGGATTCACAATTGTAGATTATGCTGGATACCTTGTAGATTGCAAAAGTGCCTCTAGGATGACTTATTTTATTAATCCATGTCTGATGTAATGGGATACTCGCAAGCAAAATTATGTTTCATTATCTACCACAAAGATAGAGTATGTGGATGTTGCATTATCTACCACAAGTGTAGAGTATGTGGTTGTTGTATCATGTTATGCTTAAATCTTGTGGATCAAACAACTTCTTCATTTTGGTGTAAAGATACAATATGGAGAAGGGTGACACCATCATGGCATTCTGAGATATATTTACCAAGGCACTGAGAAGGGGTTAATTTGAGAAAAATCGACTGACACTTGGGTTGATGTACCAACAATAAACTAGTTTCTCAATCCCTGAACAAATCAGGAAGTATGACTTGAACAATGATGACAATTGGGTTTAAACTCACCCATCTTTGTATTATTTTAGATTAATACGCAATCATTAAGAAAGATTACACATATAAGGTCTGATGATATTAGCCTTAGTATCTTACAATTAAGCTATGTAGAGTCAGATACATGCAAGCACCAAGTTCTTGATTTTTAGGTATGCACCCATCCTTCATGTCATTCCTTATGCACTACATCTATATGCCTTATAATATTATGATTATATTATAAGATAACCCGATTCTCCCTTTTGTACCTTTCACCTTAAACCCTTAAGTTTACACAGAAAATATTTTTTTTGAATTTTCACTATTTTCCACCTCCCATATATACCATTCTTTTCTCTCTCAAGAAATATCCTAAAAAAATATGGGACACCTCCTATTTACCACCTAGGGCATCTTTTGGGAATAATAACTACTTTTACTACCTCGTCGAAGTCCTTCCCCAACACCCCCATCTCAAACCTCTCTTAATAATCAAATACGTGGTAAGGGTGATAGATCAACTACCTGGTCCTTACTAGATAGCATATGAAAACCTACTCACCATTATTTTTAGAGTCTTTCTTATTCCTCCAAATGATAAACGTCAAATCACTAAGAAGGACATGATCGATAAGACTATATTAATTGAATGTGACTTCTATTAGATATAGTATAGATGTGCAAACCCATAACCCTAGTGTGATAGGACCAAATTCTCAATCGATGGTAGATATTTGGGCCACCAGGAACCAACCGACTTAATTATAAGCTGAAGTGAGTTTGTTGAAAGGGAAATTGATGGACTCTTAAGTTGTGGTTGCCCATATGGATAAGCTGTTGAAACTCATAGCCTCATCCTCATCCTTTTTGGTTCCTTGATCTCTTGATCCCTTGACCTTTTCCTACTACTCCCCTTATATTTTTTTACTCCACATATTCTCTATGGCTATTACAAATAATTTTTTTTAGATTCTTGGATGTTTTGTTGATAGGATTGACTTGTTGGTTACCCTCTTGGGGTTTAATTACAGTGCATGCTTGAATGTGAATTACTTGTTATTTCTGCTTTAGATTTTTGTTGTTTGTTTGGTTGAGATGGCTAATATCCTCAGATTGATTATTTTGTTGGTTATCAATATGATGTGCATGCTAACTTTTAAGGCTATGAGTGTGTTGTGCCTCGTTGTTATCTTGGTTCTTTTCTTCTTTTTATGATGTCAAAAGGGGGAAGAAATGTTGTGTACCTTTGTGAATGTAGTTTCGAAAGATATATGGAACAATATAGGTTTGTCATCATCAGAAAAGGAGAATTTATTGGTTTGTTGAAAAGTACGAGGTGTTTTGATAATGACAAAGTAAATCAAGTTGAGAATTTATTGGCGTGCTGAAAGCTACGTGTTTTGACAATGACAAAGTGAACCAGGTTCAAAAGGTAGAATAAGAGGCTGAACGAAAGGTTGAAGAATACTATGAAGACATCCGAATAAGAAGTGAATAAAAATGTGGACTAGGTTCATCAGGCAGAACCAGGTAAAAGGTGAATCAGATGGAAGTGCAGAAATAGAAGAAAATTTTATATGACGTCAATAGACTATGAACTTTATAAGCTAAATAAAGATTCTGGCCAAGAATAGCATTCCGATCAGGATTCTTCTACTGTGAACTTTATAAGGATTAATAGAACCCTAGAAGAGAAGCTTTTGCACCACGTAAACATTGGTGATCCAGCAGCAAAGGCAAGGAGCAATCGTCGAGCAACACTTTGGAAGAAAGAAGATCTAAAGTTAGGATTTCTTTCTGAAAAGTCCTTTTTTTGTGTGTGTTTTATTTAGAATTATTATTTCAGGACAATTATTGTAAGTATGAACGTATTTTAAGAGAGTTGTAACAAGAAGTAGGTTTGCCTTCTTGGAGAGTAGAGCAAGCGATCAGAGTAGATCGTTAAAGTTGTGAAGCGATCAGAGTAGATCGTTAAAGTTGTGAAGCAATCGTAGTAGATTGTTAAAGTTGTGAAGCTATCAGAGTAGATCGTTAGAGTTGTGAAGTGAGAAGTGAGTGAGTGATTACTGAGTTGTAATCTAAATATGACTCGTTGAAGGTAGTGAAGTTGACTGAAATCCTATACATTGTAGGTAGTGATTGTTTCTACTTTGATCAAGGAGTTTTTCACTATAACTTTTATTGTCAAATTTATTTAGTATTTTCTGCCGCCCGTGAAACAGGAACCCGATTCTTGTTGATTGACTGACTAACGTCTTTTCATTCTTTTATGCTATTTTCATTATACAAGACCTTCACTGGCTTTAGGCCAAGAGTGTCCACCTTATCTTCCACTATTCGCGGTAAGCTTGGTTATGAGATGGGATCAAGCTAAATAGCGGCTCTCTAATTCGGACACTTGATTAACGAAACCTTTGTGAATACTTCTTTAATCTTTTAGGCCACGTCACCTTCAAGCTTCATCCCAATGTCATGTGTTCACTTTGCATGCAACCATGTGTATGACTCATCTTTTCCAATACAATTTTAATTGGGTTGGGTCAAGAATTAGATTGAATTTAAAAGGGATTACATCTTAAATAAAGATAAGTATTGATTGTAATTTTTATAAATATTTTTTAATAAAAATTTATAGATGTCACGTCATTAAGTATGTATCGAAAATTATATTTCTGGCTAAAATGATCATGGAAGTTAACTTGGTAAAGTTAGATGATCATGTAAATTAAGTGAGCATTGAGACATTCAACTCAATATTTGAAACTAGTGAACAAACATAAGACTTGATAATAAGTGGAGGTTGGTGTTGCAAAATTGTCATTGTGTATATGATTTGGGTATCTTGGAATTTGGCCCTCATTGAGCCAAGTGAAACCCCAGAAACGAGCTCGGATTAACACAAATATTGGACAACACCACCCCCAGACCTCGAGATTATACAACTTTCTTTCTACTGCATATATGGGTAATGCTATTTGGCCACAATAACAAATAAATATATTCACATTATAAACTAGTTTTATTTTAGATATTTTTGCCCTTTACTTTAAAAATTAATATATCCTTTATTCATTTTATTTTCAAGACGTTGGAAATATCTAATCATCAATTATTTGGTGATTTCATAATCATAAATTGAAAAGGAATCATAAAGTTCATATACCCATTCTCTTTTTAATTTCTTGAAAATGAATATAT
>JBCEWC010003309.1:0-30776 GCA_038996855.1 Solanum aculeatissimum
ATCTCCTAAAATGGATGAGATGGGTGTACATTCCCCTCTGAATGTAGAAAGATCCACTACACTGGATAAAAGTGTAGGTAGTCTGGTTCAAACGGCAACCAGTAAAGACATATCAAGCCCGTTAATGGCTGACACTTTGCCAAAAAGTGTAAGAAGATTACCAGCTAGTTTCAAATTACAGACTCCTTCAAAAGACAAAGAAAAGGGATCAAGCTCTAAGACGATTAAAGGTTTTAAACTAAACAGAAAAAAGAAAGATTTAGATAATATAAGAAGTATTATTGGAAAAACAGTTAGACAATATCTACAAAAGGAGCAAGAAGAAAAGATCAATCCAGAAACAAATCCTAGTACTCCCATTTCATTAACTCAACTCTATGGAGGAAATTTTGCTCAAGATCCTAATGAAGACGATGACTCAGAAGCAACATTCGATACTATAGCATTACATAAATTGGATACGTAAAATGCTATATGAAATCATTATAGATATGATAAAGAACATATACATTATCTTGAACAATATTTTCAGAAGAGATAACTTAGACAGAAAGACCAAAAAAGCAGAAAGTGACATATACCAACCTGGACGACAATTTCAGCAAAAATAGAAAGCAACAGTGAGAACTTGGGCACAAATTTCAACAAGACAAGGACGTCTACCAGCTTTCATTTGTTTCCAACAAAAAGCAGAAAAAGATAAGGATAACATTGTCAACAAAAACGGAAAGCAAAATAAGGACAGACATAGAGACAAGGACATATACCTACTTTCATCATTCCCCATAAAAGAATTAGCAGAATACAACAATTTTCAACAAAGACGAAGATGATTACAACGGACAGTGACAGGTACCAACTTTGCAAACATATTCAACATATAACCACGTGCCGATGGGGCCCAAAGAGCACCCGACGCGGATATTGTTGACTACAAAGGCAAAAGGGAATCTTTCAAAATAAAAATTTGAAGTCTGAAGTTTTGAGATCCATCCGAGAATTGCCTATAAATACATATGTAAGGTTTCAATGACAGACAGAAGAAAAGTGTGAGAAAAATAAAAGAAAGCAAAGTTTATTTCAGAGTGCAAAAGTGTGAGTGTGCTATATATCAGTGTGGAATAAGCTAATCTATGTAAGCTTTTCTGTAAATTAAGAGTGCTTTCAGTTTATCAGTTTATCTTTCAGTTAATGATATTATGTATATGTTTGAACCAACTTATGTTTAATATTAAGATCGTTGTTTAAATCTTATATATCTGTTATACTCGTTCAGTACTCTTTCAGATTATTTTGTAGTTATTGTTTAGCTAAGTATAGTTAATAACTATATGCCTATGTTAGTTCCAGATATTCAAGAACCTTGATCACTAGTATTATTTTAGTAAGAATTGTTGTTATCTATATAGATTATATAATCTGTTAAAACTGTTTTAGTAGGGGTTAGTTTCTTAATCATATAACACTCTCCAGGGATTAGCTTGTAAAGTCCTAGGAAAAGAATAGACATTTTTAGGCGAAAGGCCGTTGATAGTGTCTAAATCCGGGGTGGAGCTAAAGACGAATAGTGTTATAACATAGATTAAGGGAAAGATCCGAAAGAAAGTTTTGTCTGATTATACTCTTAATAGATTACTACAGTTTGAACAATTTAATACCTTAAAGATCAAAAATCAGTTCATGACCCCTTTTGCAAAGTGAATTATAAGATAAAATTGGTCAAGAACCCAACTGCTTTAAGTAAACTTTTAGAATTTTATATAAAAAGACCAGTCCATATTCTGTACTAGACTAATTATTTTTGAAAGAAACATTGAAATACCTCCGAGAGGGGGCCTATTCACCAAAAGATGTGGCACAGTGAATGATGTTGCTCCTACATTAATTAAAGATCTCGAGTTTAAACTTTGAATATAAAAAAATCTTTGATAGAGAATATCTTTTTTCTGAATAGGACTCTATATGATGTGAATTCAAATTGATTAAATTTCAGTACAAATACCGAACATCAAATAAGAAAGAAAAAAACTAACTTGACTTATGTTGACTTTGACAATATGACTTAGTTATGTCCACACATTTCTCACCTCCCATAAATGTAGAACATACAATAGAAGTCAATGAACTTCTATTCAATTACTTAGTCTAATTAAATTTATTATTTTGAAATATTTTATTTTATTTTGCTAATATAGTTATAGCTTGAATTAATTACGATTCACAATAAATATCTAGTTTTAAATATAGTTTGAGTTTTGTATAATTCACGCGATTTATTCAAACGTTGTGCGCAATTATATAAAATTTAGGCACGAATAAAATTATATAACGAAATATACAAACATTGCGAATTGTATAGCGAACTATACAAACATTGTGCATGAAATTATATAGTGAAATATACAAACGCTATACAAAAATTATGAATCATACAAACGTATACAAATGTTGTGTGAATTATACAAACGATGCTATAACTATAGTTACGAAATGTAATTACCCAAACTATAGCTATAGAGCATAATTAAGATATTTTTGAGTGACTATATGCGGAAATTCCCTAGAGCTTTGACATGAAAATTTTCTCCAAAACAATTTTCATGAAATAACATGGAAGTGATCTAGTTTTATGTATTAGCAATTTAATTTATTAATTTTTAATTTGTGAATATGATAAACTAATAATCAAATTAATAAGATATTTATTATCGATTTTTATTCTTAATTGTAGCTCATATGATCATACATATACAATATTCATAAGAATAGAAGTACAATACAAAAATCATCAGATTAAAAAACGAAGTAATAACCCAATAATTTTTTTTTATAAAAATATTTAAAAATCGTTAACATATTAACCCAGCACCCGATAAATCAATAGTATCTTTTTCGATTCGATTTATCTGTTAAATCGGATTTTGCACACCCCTTGTCCATTCACAAACCTTACCGGGCCTTCTTTAGACAAGGCAAGAAACAATTGGGCCTCACCTATAGTCAATTAAACGGCCCACCCGTAAACGGGGCCCATTTACCATACCCGAATTCAGTTTTCTTGCTGAAGAGGCCATCTTCATCAATTTTCCCCTCTTTCTTCAATTTCAAGTTCAATTTTCTTCTGCAAAACCCTAGCTAGCTCTCTCTCATAGCAGATCAGAATGACGAAGCAGCAAGCTAACTGGTCTCCTTACGACAACAATGGAGGGTAATTCCTAATGCTTCTTGTTATTCTTTTTTGCTTCCGTTTTTTTTTACTGTGTTGAATGTGATCTCGATTGTAATATCTGAATCTGTATACTGTTTGTAGAACATGTGTTGCCATTGCAGGTGCAGATTACTGTGTGATTGCTGCTGATACAAGGATGTCCAGTGGATACAATATTCTAACTCGTGATTACTCCAAGATCATTAAATTGTAATGTTTTTTTTTGTTCTCTAATTTACCTTGTAGTGTTCTACTACTGTTCTAGAGTAGGATAATCATACTTTTTTGAAAATAAAATAATATTGTGGTGTCTGAATGAGCTTGTGTGTAGCTTGACTAATTCTAAGTGATACATGCTTACTCCCACCAGTGTAGGTGCTGGGTAACTGGCGGGGGAGCTAGGATTTTAACTAAGGAGTTCAAAAACATGAATAAGTAAACACACGAAAAAGGTACTTAAGGGTGTGATTTAATGGTCAATAAAGTGAGTTGAGAACCATGACGTCTTAGGTTCAAATCTTAGTAGAGATACGAAATAGTAGGTGATTTGTTCTCATAGTATGTCATAGCCTTAGTGGAGAACGTTATTTAGCACCTGTTGTTGTTGGTAGCTAGCAAGTATCTTGTGGAATTAGTAAGGTATGCGAAAGCTGGCCCCAACACCTCATTCATAAAAAAACACAAATGCCAAGGGAATTCAACTGTATGTGTATAAAAAATAATTTATCCTTGTACATAATGTAATTTTTTGCGCGATGAACCCCCTTGAATCCACATGGCTCTACTCTTTCAGGTATTGTCCATCAATGCCTGGGCAGATAGAGAAAGTCACTAGTGTCCATTGATATTTGAACCAGAGACATCATATTTATCAAGCTAATCTTACATAGGACTTTATATAAAGGTTTAAGAGGATGTTGAAACATCTGTACCTGAAAGAACTGATTTTTGAAAAATTAACTGTCTAATGATTCCCTATATTTCAGGAGTCTACTCTCATTTCGTGTGTAAAGTATTTAGCTGTTTTATAGAGCGTGTTTCTCATTGTTTGTATCCAAGTTAAAATTACTCCAAGATCAATAAATTCTATGTCCCCTTTTTCTCTATTTTATCCTCTGGTGTTTTGGTTCCTCGAATTGTTATCTTTTTGCTCTTTTTTAAATCTCATATATTAAGTCATCTCATGATAATTTTAGTGTTCTGGGTAGGATAATCATACTTATTAAGATATCTTATACATAGAATTGAATAAACTTTATGAGGATATCATTTTCCTTGTACCTGAAAGCTTTGATTATTGAAAAATTCATTCTTCTTAATGATTGCCTAGATTTTAGGAGTCGAATTCCATTTCAAGTGTAAAGTATTTAGCTCTTTCAAAGGCCACACTTTTTAAAATTTTTGCCCCTTTAGCCTTCGGGGTGGTCCAGTGGTTTGGGCTTGAGACTTCCATGTTGGAGGTCTCAAGTTCGAAACCCCTTGCCAGCGAAAGCAAGGGGTTTGCCTTCTGGGTCGAGCTCGTTGCACCGGGGTTGCCTAGTGCGGGTTACCTCTCCTATGTGATTTGCGAGCTATTGCATAGAAGCGGGGGTTTACCCTGTGCCCATCCAAAGGGTAGCGGCTGCGGGTTCTCCTTGTTATCCAAAAAAAATTTAAATTTTGCCCTTAGAAGGCCTGACTTGTGCCCATGCTCAGAAAAGGGGATCCTGTGGGTTCAAATACCGCTGCTCCCACTGTTGTTACATTAGACGTGAACATAGAAAGCATACATGTCTTCATAATCTATGAACTACTGAAAAGCAAGGGTAACACATCAGCTGCCAGAAGGTGAATCATCATCACAATTGGTTGCATTCAATAGGATTAACTATTGTATATCCGTACTCTGTACTGTTACGTCGATAGTTGAAGTGGATAAGCACACTCTGTGAAAGCCTAAAGAAATTCTTTATCTCATTACATCATGCTTCGTGGTTTCTTTCATTTGTTTTAGACTAATTTTTATTTACTGACACATCCTACTTCTGTTAATGATTTTATCTGACTCTGCAGAGCTGACAAGTGTGTGCTGGCCTCCTCAGGATTTCAAGCTGATGTGAGAGCTTTGCAAAAAGTTTTGGCAGCAAGACATCTGGTAAGATGCCGAAAATTCTGTAAAATGTTGCTTCTGCTAATACTTTGATATGCAGCATCTTAGGTGCAATTTCACCGATTTTCTCTGTGCTTCTCTCGTTTGCACTATTACTTTTAATGTGGAGTAATATGCCTGTGGAGAACCAAAGATCCGAGCGATGTATCATCCTCCTTGATTGGCTATGTTGCTTTAGCGTTTATGTTCTGCTAAAAACGCAACAGCAGACACTGTCTAGTAATCTTTGAAGTCTTTGGTTGTACTTTTAGACCTATAATTTGAAGTTTGCGTAAGTACTCATGTTACTGAGATTTTCAATGAGCTTAAGTTTTGGAACATGTGAATGGAAGAGAGAGAGGATATTGGTGCAATGACATGGTTGTGTGAAGCAATGGAGGGCATGGACAGGGGGAGGACCAGGGAAGCAGCAGAAATGATTGGATTTTGGGCTGATGTTTTATGTTGTTTTTAAGTGAAGTTTACGTCCCTTAAAAGGAAAGGTCATGCAGTATATAATGTTTTCATTCATCCTGATAACTCTTTCTCGATTTTCCTTTTTTGATAAAGACGTTTCTTGACTTCCTTAAAAACCAACATAGTTATCTATGAGTTACATTTCAGCAGTTAGATTCTATATGATAAGTTCCTTGCAACTCTTCTTTTAATGATTATGCCTATTAGATGTAAGTCATTCAATTTGTAAAAGAGTGTTATGTGCTGTTTGTAATTTTTTTTATTGGTAAAAGAAGTATTGTGTGCTTTCATTGTTTGTGGCTTTAGTTAATGCAATTTGAAGTTATTATGCGTGTTACTTATTGAAATTGTCTGCTGTTTAGATTTTGGCGCTTAACTCCCCATATGATGTTGGAAGTAATATTCTGCTTTTCATTCTTTGAAAATAGACCTATCAACATCAGCACAATAAGCAGATGAGCTGCCCAGCTATGGGCCAGCTACTCTCAAACACCCTATACTACAAACGTTTCTTTCCCTACTATGCGTTCAATGTTCTAGGTGGCCTTGACAACGAAGGTAACAAATTATGGGAGGATGCTCTGTCAAGGTTCTATTTGTATACATCTTAATGTTGTTGCTTGGACTCCCTAAAAATGCTGCCACACTCGTGTTGGATCCTCCAAAAATGCATTGCTTTTTGAGGATCTGATACGCACCCATCGACATTTTGAGGAGTACTAGCAACACTATACATGGCTGAAAAAAGCTTTTTCTTATTTTATTCTTAAATTCTCGTAGGGAAGGGTTGTGTTTTTACATATGATGCTGTTGGATCCTATGAGAGAGTTGGGTATAGTTCTCAAGGTTCAGGTGCAACTTTGATTATGCCTTTTCTGGATAACCAATTAAAGTCTCCTAGCCCTCTCTTACTGCCTGCCAAGGTGTGGTTCTTCACTTTCGCCAAATTTTCTTTCGAGCAATGTCCCCTAAGAATTGCGAAAAAGAAAAACACTATTTCTTGCTAACGAAGTTCCCATGACATGCACAGGATGCTGTAACTCCACTTTCTGAATCAGAAGCCATTGACTTGGTGAAGACATGTTTTGCTTCGGCAACAGAAAGGGATATATACACTGTAAGTCATTTATGTGCTATGATATCTATGCAATGACACAAGAAGATTTAAGAGCTATGCTCTTTCGTAACTTTAGGGTCAGTTGAGCGCAGCCTGATTTACAACTGTTCTCTTATTTTACTAATCATGACTCGAAGTGACATCTTATGAGTACAGTCTTTTTGTGAGCCAAACTTTCCGAGTCTTTACTTCCCTATCGATCTGTTACTCAATGGATCATTTAATTGTATGAAGGTTATGAATCTTTATCATCATCCTGTTTTTACGAACATGTTGCTTTCATATCGCAGGGTGACAAGCTGGAAATGGTCATATTAAACGCTGATGGTGTTCGTAGGGAAGAAATGGATCTCAGGAGAGACTGATGTCTTTTTGCTTCGAATTTCTGGATTTACGTTTGAGTTTGTTTGGAAGGTTTGAGTTCTCAATGCATACAGAGAAAAGAAATCCCAGGAAGACCCTTTCTATGTCTGTAAGCACATCAGTTTGTTAATTTGTGGATCATCTGTGTATGTACTGTACTGTAATTTGATGTCTTTTTTATTTTAATACATTAGAAATTTTAAAAGTGAAATTGCTGAACAAGTGGTGTGTAAGCTCTTTTGTCACTTTTTGAATTGGGATTTTCCCCTTTTCTCACCTACCATAGCAAAAAAGAAAAGACCCAAACCTAATAGAAAGCCACTCCTTTTCAAAGTAGGTGTATTTTAATACATAAATAATAATTATTCAAGTATACAATAACAACAACATACCCAGTGGAATTTCACACATGGCGTCTGGGGAGGGTAAAAATATCCGCAGACCTTACCACTACCTCATAGAGATAGAAAGATTGTTTTCGGGAAATAATTATTCAAGTATAAAACTAAGAAAAAAAATAGTTCATTTATATTTTTGTCCATTAACTTTTTTGAATTTTCTATTTGATTGACAAACTCACCCTACTTTTATATTTCCTTCAATGGGGCCATACAATTCTCTATAAATGGTTCTCAAATGCTATCATAAACCTCTTCAACTTCTCTTCTCTTATTTTCCTTTCACATCTCTTCCATAATATCCCCTTCTCTTATTTTCCTCTTCCCCAATTACTTTTTTATTTTACGATCGTCGAGACTCTACTAGACACAGCTCATGACTTTGGTTCTTGATGTTTGGGATCCATGTCTCTGATAATTAGTGAAGTCCTTCTTTCTGGTTTTACCATAAACTCTACTCTTCGTCGTGGTACCCATTTAGTCCAATCCTTCTCTGTATTCTTCCTTTATTGGTTCTACGTGTTCTCATGAAAAAAGAATCTACCTTCATTCTGATTCGCGTTGTGTAGGGTCATTAGAACATCATTGATAACTTGTTTTAGTCACAACATCATCTTTTTTTCCTTATATTTGAACCCTTTTACTCCAATTAATTCAGATTTGCATGGCATTGGACCCACAATATTAGGTTTAATCATTTGGTCCGGAATCAATTAGTTCAACTAATCCATTAGAGATGACTTAACCATCAAGCTCAATAATTCAGATTTGCATCGCATAGGATTCAGAACCCACAAACCTGATCAATCCAGATTCACGTTATGTATTGACTTAATCGTTCTCTATCGGACTCACAAGCTGAACCAATCAAGATTCACATCACATAGGGCCCAATAAGAAGTGATTCAACCGTTCAATCAAAACTAGTCTACTGACTCAACTAATTCAAATTGGCGCCAAACAAGTCCAATTAGTTCTATATAGAATTATGGCTTCTTTTAGTGGAACAACCTCAGGATCAAGCCAAGAAGATCTCCAACAACTAATGGATCAAAGAAAACTCAAAAGAATGATATCAAATAGGGAATCAGCAAGAAGATCAAGAATGAGAAAGCAAAAACATTGTGATGATTTAACATCTCAAGTAAATCAATTTAAGGAACAAAACAATCAAATTGCAACAAATATAAACATGGTCACACATCTTTTCTTAAATTTGGAAGCAGAAAACTCAATTCTCAAAGCTCAATTGGTTGAGTTAAACCAAAGGCTGCAATCTTTAAATGAGATCATAACAAACTCTGGTCGAGGCCTAGAAAAATGCACTACTTTTGGAGCATCTGACATGCACCCAACGACATTTTTACAGGGTCCGAGCAACATAGGTATAAATTATCATCATGAACTAGATGATTTCTTGAACCCTTGGAATTTGCTCAATGTGAATCAACCTATTATTGCTTCTTATTCCGATTCCTAATGAGTGATGAACATTTGTAACACTATATATATATATATATATATATATATATATATATAGATAGATAGATAGATAGATAATGTTTATGGTTCAAAATAAATAAATTGTTGATAAATGGACTACTACTAGTACACAAGTAGTCTCATGTGTTATTTTATATTATTTTGTGTGTACATCACACTTCTCTATTTGTTTTTTTTTTTAAATTTGTTCAATGCCAATTTTCATTGTTGTTGAGATATACTATATTGACAATAGTTACTACAACAATGATATATTTAATAAATTTTCATAAGTAGGGTTCGAAGAGAGTAGAGTATGTACACGGATCTTATTCTTACCTTGTGAAGGTAGAGAAATTGTTTCTGAAATACCTCGACTCAAATAACACATATTGAAGTAGTATAAAAGGAAAATGCAAAAATAAAGAAGACATAGCAAATCGTAGGAAAAGCCTTACATGACATTTATCAAAAAAAAGCAAAAAAAAAACAGTAATAATAATAAAATAATGTGATGACCGAAGATAACAAAAATTAGAGAACAAGAAACTACAAAAATAATGAGAATACTACTAGTATGAAGAAAGAAATGACTATGGTGCGCTAGATTACACGGAGTATATCCCGCAGGAAAGCAGATTACGATTAACTATTTACTAACTTTTAATCTTAACCTCTGACTTCCATATCCTCATATCATTCTCAGTAAACTAAAGAAGTGTCATCCCCTGTCTAATCACTCTCGGTCACCAATATATTTCTTTCACCTACTTCTACCTCTTTTAAACTTACCATTTCCTACCTCTCATGCCTCCGGTTACCTCCTCACATCTATGCATCTATGCATTCCTGTTTTACATATCTGAACCATCTGATCAACCTCACTTTCCTCGTTTTGTCTATCACGAAAGTCACTTTCACTTTGGCAGGAACATCTTCATTCCTAATCTTATTTATCTTAGTATGTCCATATATCCACCTCAACACCCTCATTTTCGCAACTCTCATTTTCTAATTGGACATAATTATTTAGTTGATATGTACAGATGATACAAGTAGTCTTTCCTATTATTTTTTTTAAAAGTTTTTCCCACTTGGTTTTTGCTTATGCAATGATACACTTCATTGCACTTGGATGAATGGGAAAATATTATTGACCTATAAATGTATAATATAATACTTGTGGGAATTAAGTTTAATGGAGCAACTCAATTTCTTGTTTTATGATATTTCAAATTGTGTTTTGACTATGTTTATAGCTTGATATTATGATTTATGACTTGTAAATATACGATCGAGTTGAGTCTTAAGATGTTCAGACAAAAGCGTATTCAGAATTTCGAAAGAATAGATGAACTATTATGAAAAGGTGGATGTAAAATATAAATTTGATCAATTTGATTTGTAGGTTCATATTTGAGGTTGATGTGTATAATTAAAGGAGGTGATATATTTTATTTAGTTCACTTAATTAACTACTCCGACATAATAAACACTTGAGAACATGCACAATTTTATTTTTCAAAATTTGAATTAAAAGTGTCTAACAGAAATATTTTATTATGTGTTTAATTGAAATCAATCATAGTTCAGATGTCTAAATGAAATTTATCAGCAAATTCGAGTAGGGTTTGTACTTTATTTTTAAATAAAAATAATCCTTTAGTTAATTGAAGGGTTGAAAGCCTCTTGGACCTTCTGAAAAAGGATTACACATAAAATATGGCAAAAATAAAAACAAATTATGGAGATAATATAACAAAAGTAAAGTGACACTAGACCTAACTATTTCTAGATAGGAGTTAATAGGATGAGTGAGAAAATATTAACATTTTTAATAGGCAATAATCCAAAGTTTCAATTGTATTATTTTTCTTTTTATAATGAGATTAATGGATTGTACTCAAGAAACTTGCAAATTTTGAATTAGATGACCTCATGAACCTCCCAACAAAAACCATATATATATATATATATAAACAAATAACTTCAGCAGCTTTCGATTGTGCTACTTGCTCGAGCAACTTCTGATTGTCCAATCTGTTTCAATTACTTGTTTCTTCTCCTTTATTATGTGAGACCAATAAAAAATATTTTACGAACTTTTTAATTTAATTTTTTTAAAATAGCTGGTATTGACGTATCTGTTTCAGCTGTTTATGTGTGTCCACTATCCACTTGAAGAAAATGATAGCTCCTCTCTCAATGTCGCATCATTATAGAACCTTTCCAATTAATGTGACATATTTTAGTTTATAATAATAAGGATAAAAAAATTTATAGCTTAAAGGGGTGTCTCCTATTTAAATATGCAAGTTGTTAAAAATCATGACTTAAAAGTTTAGTGATATTGATAGGAGTCCCTTATATTATTAAACAACAATAACAACAACATATCAGTGGAATATCATAAGTGGGGTTTGGAAAAGTAAAATATATGCAAATCTTATCACTACCTCATAGAGATAGAAAGACTGTTTCCGAAAAACCCTCGTCTCAAAAATATCAAGCCCCAAAAATAGAAGTTACTAGATTATTAAGTGATTTTAAATTTTTACTATCACCATTTAGATCATTTTCCTCCTTCTTCCCTATTTTTCTCTAATTTATTTTATTAAAAATGATTTAAGGAGGATAAAAATTCAAGAGACAATAATTGAGGATAATAATCTTGATGTATAATGTATATACACAAAAAAATTAACAACCTAGCAAATAATTGAGAATAATAAGCATGGCTAATTGTCTCTTTCAAAGCTAATTGAAAGTGACAATTACCTATGCCTATTATTTTCACTAGACAAAATTATTTGCTAGGTTGTTAATTTGTTTGTGTACAATATAGTCATAAGGGCTTGAGAGTTTTGTGTAGGGAGAGAAACGGTGAGTCACAAGTGTTATGTTAACACTTGTGCGAACCTTTTGTATTTCGAGTGAATCAGTGAGGTTATTTCTTTCGATATTGTGTACTCTCTTTTATATAATCGATCACTCATCTCCTCTGGTAGATGTAGGTCGGTTGATCGAGCCACATTAAATATTTGTGTCTCTTTATGGTATGTTTCTCGTTTACCTTCATACTTATAGCCTTTCGAGGATTGCTTTGATAGCTTCCGCCTGATACTTGATTCCTGTCAGCCCTAACAAGCTGAACTCGATTAGTTGGGTTCCCAAAGCAAATACCAATATACATACATATATATTTCTTGGGTGGACAAATTTGGTTGGTCTTTGGTAGGAAAATAGAGACTTTTAAAATTAAAGTTGTTAAGTTCATCTTAGTTATACTAAGTCGATATTCCTTTTTTAGAAAAAATATAAATTCAACTTCCATGTGATTGTGATGTACATGCACTGAATCATGTGATCATTTTTTTACTAATTAATTAAAGAAATCTTACATATGCAAGACCATTAAAAAAATATATTCTTGTGAAGCTTATTAAATTAGTTTATTGCAATTTTTTTTTTCTATCACCTTAAAATACAATTAATGATGGAGTTAAGCCCTCACATTTAATTTGTTTAATTAACTTAATCAGTAGCTTAGAACAATGACACAACTTGCATGTGTTTTTTTTTTCAATTTTGATGTTCGGTATCTGTTTTGATGTTTGATTAAGTCAGATTCCACATCAAGAAATTTCACTCTAAGGATGGAGCTAGTAGCCCGCCATCAACGTATGGGTTCAGTTAAACTCAATAGATTTTGCTCAAATAGTTTACTTATATTAACAAATTCAGTTGATATACACAAATAGTAAATTTAAAATTTAGTTATTATTTCTTAAAATCATAATTGTAAAATTTAGAACTCATAAAGTTGAAATTCTAGTTCCGTCTCTGCCCTAGAGAGTAAAGCGTTTTCTATCAAACTCAATAGATTTTGATCAACTATTCGGAGGCCTTCCCAAGAGATGCAATAAATTTCATTTGGTTATTTGTAGGGTGGGTTGACAGGTCGGTTTGGTTTTGTTTACATAATTCGATTTGATTTTGATTTGGTGAAAATGTTAATTCAAACCAAACTAAAATAAATTTGATTTAGTTCAAATTTTACGATTTTAGTTCGGTTTATTTTGGTTTTGTTTTCGATTTGTGAGATTAGTTAGTTGAACAAACTCATATCCATTTAAAATTTTAACCAACATATTTCTGGAATTGATTCTAGAATGGACTGTTAAATTTAAATATTCAATACTTGAAGAATGAACTCTATAAAATTCACCTTGTTCTTTTTCAACCCCGCTAGTCCTAACATGATTAGAACTTGCCTTGAGCCCTTGACTCATTCATTTGCGTCCAACCGATATTCACCAAAAATAAACATACCCTTGAACTTGTACTATATCAGCCAAGAGAGCTTAAAAGTTATAAATTATGAATGTTTCAGGAATTCAACAGCAAGATAGCTTAGTCAAGGTGCGTAAGAGAAAAAATCGAACAAGTTCAAGAGTCTGTTTATGTATTCCGTCTATTCTTAAATAACAATGTAAGTCTTAAACAGCTCAACCATAGTCTCTCCATTTCTCTTTTGAAAACTAACAAAAATGCCACAAGCAACAGTTGGGCCACATTCAATTGGGATTGTTGGGTGATTGGGCCTAGCTTAAATTGGGCCATATGCCCATTTTTTTTAAAAAATAATTACCTAATTACACTCATTTATTTATCATATTTTTTTATTATTTTCGTCAATTTTCAAAAATTTCTTATTTTCATTCGGATACATTAATTCAATAATTCGGATATAATAATTCAGTAATTTGGATACATTAATTCTGATACTTGAATTATCTCTATGTTTAATGTATCATGCTTTAAATATTACCTGTCGATATTTAAATACCCTAATTTTTGTATCCAAAATTAAATTAATATATCCGAATGACTAAATTAATATATTTGAATTGTTATATTTTTTAAGGAATTTTTGTAAATTGAAAAAGGGTAGGGAAAAATAGTAATTAACTCTCTACACTATGTGATTTATGTAAATCCTACCAACAAGGAAAATATAATGGCAAATTATTAAATACAATTATATTATAATATAATGACAAATTAATAGTATCGTAATTGAAAAATAGATAACAACCTTTAAACTAGTCATCGGACCAAACAGACTTTTTGTTCATATTTCAAAAATTACTATATATAAACAATTTCTCGTAAGAATTAATGGATGCTCATGCACTCGATAAAAAAACTTGGTGTCATTAGTTTTGTAGAAAAAGTACAAAGTTATTTTTGAGTTTGACAATTTGTGATATTAATTTTAATTTCGTCTTTATAAGGAGAAATTTTATTCCAATCAAAAGGTTCCTAAATATTTTTTATTATTATTAGAATATCCTAAACCATTACATACTTGCACAATTAATTTTACAATAATTATTTTAATGTCATAGATTAAACATAAATGTTATAAATCGTGGGTTGTATGACTGTTTAAACATATTATCTAACAACAATATATTATAAGGAAAAGCCAAACATAAAAAATATCACATATTTGATTCAAGTTTTAAGTTACATATTTCTATTTTGTGAGGTTCTATTATGATAGTAGCGTAACAAAAAAATTAATTAAGAATATTTAATAATCAAATTCCATGAAATTATACATAAATAAAATATATTTGTCATTATAAATTAATCGGAAGATGCAAATCAAAAGAATGTATAAACAAAAATCACAAGAGATAAATTCAAAGAGATAAATTCAAGAAAAGTGAATTTTTTTTTGTACTTTGTTCAAACTTGCGAGAAAAATAAATGTTGAATAAAAAAGTCAAGATAGAGATATGGAAGGTATCAAGAAGCATGACGGACATGTCTACTGCAAGGAATGTATAATTAGTTAAAATTAAAAATAAAAATTTGTTCAACTTTCTTTTTCGCATTATTTTGATTTTTGATTTGAGAAAAAATCTTATATATATGATCAACTTGAAATTTTGGATAAGTAATGGTCAAACCATGAAAAAGTTTGGGATTTTAAGAGTGGAGAAGAAAAAAAAAAAAGAAACTAAATATAGGGAATTTTTTTTTTAAGTATTATTTACTATTTGCTACTTTTATTTGTTGAAGTAATAATAACCATTTTGTATCAATTCCTTTCTATAATATTATTAGTTTTTATTTAAAAAATTCATCAAATATCTAGTATTTTGAATTCGCACAATTTTTTTTAGAGAGAATACTTAAAACATTCTCGAACTTGGCACAGATTATTAGTTTCGTCCTAAACTATTGATAAACTTAAAAACATCCCTCAACTTGGCGAACTAAACTTAAATACACCCTCGAACTTGACATGAATTATTAGTTTCGTCCCTAAACTATTGATACGCTTAAAAACATCCCTCAACTTGGCGAACTAAGCTTAAATACACCCTCAAACTTGGGATGAATTATTAGTTTCATCACTAAACCATTGATAGGCTTAAAAATACCCAGTTTCATGTTTCTGTAACGTATTAAATTTTGATTTGAAATTTTGTAGAGCTTAATTTGCTGTCATATTTTTACAATCTCAAAATCGTCTTACGAGATTGTCATCCGACCATGAAATTTTTAACGTTGCTGAAAGTCCACATCGATAGAAAAATAATCATAAACAAAATAGGAAAAGAACGAGAATCAAACAATTAAAAATGAGAATGAAAAAAAAAATTGATCTTACTTTGAGATCACCATTAATGGAAGAAAGGTTAAATGAGAAGAAAAGAAGTATTATAGTAGTTGGTAATTAAAAATGGTAAGAAAAATTTCTTAAAAAAAAAAAGAAATCGGAAAATTAAGGCTGATGTGATTTTTTTTTTTAACCTTTCACGGGCTTTAAATAAATTGTACTCAGTTGTTATACCATGTGACATGGAAGGGGTGTATCTAGGCTCATTTCATCAATTTGAGGGATGTTTTTAAGCCTATCAATAATTTATGGATGAAACTAATAATTCGTGTCAAGTTCGAGTGTTTATTTAAGCTTAGTTCGTCAAGTTGAGGGATATTTTTAATCCCATCAATATTTTAGGGACTAAATTAATAATTCATGCCAAGTTCAAAGGTGTTTTTATTACTGCTCCGGTATACATTTTTAAGTTTATTTTATTTTTAAATTGAATTTAATAAGAAAAATATTTTTTTCATTTTTCGTTAGTTAACATCATGACAAATAATTAACTGTTTCTAGTTAATATTTAAATAATTATTTTTTAATCGCTAATTAAAAATTTCTAATTAACATTTCAACGACTAACAATTACCGAATATGTCTAATTTAAATTTTAGAAAAAAAATTAAAATTAAATTCAATTTTAATATAAAAAGTTCTATCTTTAATATTTTATAATATTTTCAATTCCTCAATATATATACACCATGCTACCAAATCCAAAAAATAAAATAAAAATGTCTTCTTCACCTGAACTTGTGTTTCCCGCTTCTGCTGAAAACCCTAACAGTAGCAAATGGCGATTCACATGGGAAGCTCAATCTCACACTTCAACTCTCCGATTAATCATCTTCAATCCATGTATCAAACCTTGTGCAGAAATCAATGTCAAATTATCGGTGGAGAAATCTATGCTCACTCTCTGTTTTTCCGAAAACGATTCGATTCGGGTACCAGTTCCTCGGGTTTTGATTGACCCGGAAGCTCCGGTTCATTGCAGAGTGTTTGATGATCATGTTGAAGTTAAGCTTGCTCTTCTTCTTCCTGTTGATCATCCGCTCATTTCAGGGTTGGATTTATCTGAATCGGGGGAGGAAAAACCGGACTCCGGTACATGCTTTCCGTTCTCCGTGAATTATGGTTAGTCAGAAATGTTTTTTTACTTCAATTTCG
The DNA here is from genome assembly GCA_038996855.1 of Solanum aculeatissimum. Taxonomy (NCBI): domain Eukaryota; kingdom Viridiplantae; phylum Streptophyta; class Magnoliopsida; order Solanales; family Solanaceae; genus Solanum; species Solanum aculeatissimum. The sequence goes on from JBCEWC010003309.1 coordinate 17,026, forward strand.
GTTTTATATTTGCGAATTTGGATGTTAATTTTGGTTTTACATTTGTGAATTTGGGAAGCAGCTCAAGGTTGACCCATTTTTTGTTGAATGGTAGTTTTATCAGTTTGCAGCATATAATCATGCCATTTTATACTCATACTTGATTTTTGGTGTGTTTACTCGAGCCGAAAGTATGATTATGCTATTTTATACTTATACTAGATTTTTGATATGTTTACTCTGACCGAGAGTATGATCATGCCATTTTATACTCATACTTGATTTTTGGTGTGTTTACTCGAGCCGAAAGTATGATTATGCTATTTTATACTTATACTAGATTTTTGATATGTTTACTCTGACCGAGAGTATGATTATGCTATCTTATACTCATACTTGATTTTTGATATGCTTACTTGACCCGGGAGTATGATTATGCTATTTTATACTCATATTAGATTTTTGATATGCTTACTCGGGCCAAGAGTATGATTGTGCTATTTTATACTCATTAGATTTTTGATATGCTTACTCAGGCTAAGAGTATAATTATGCTATTTTATACTTATATTAGATTTTTTATATGCTTACTCGAGGCGAGAGTATGATTATACTGTATTATACTCATACTTGACTTTTGATTTACTCACTCGAGCCGAGAGTATGATTAAGCTATTTTATACTCATACTAGATTTTTGATGTGCTTACCAAGCCGGGAGTTTGATTGTGCTATTTTATACTCGTACTTGATTTTTGATATGCTTATTCGAGCCGAGAGTATGATTATGCTATTTTATACTCATACTAGATGTTTGATATGCTTACTCGAGTCGAGAGTCTCTACCTTCCCCCATAACCTGCTTGTAGGATTATACTAGTTAAAGCTGCATATGTATCATTCTGCCCAGAACCCGCTTGTACGATTATATTGGTTATGTTGTTGTATACTTTTCATAGATTAGTACCCGACTTAATAATTTTTCCTGCACCAAAAGGTGTGGTAGTTTGGCAATTTCCTCTCTTCTGCATCCCTTAGCTACTATTTTAACATATCCCCAATCAGAGGCGAATCAAGAATTTAGAATTTAAACTGTATGGGTTCATTTTTAAGACTATTAACATTGGACTTATTATATTCTTAAAGTTATGGGTTCATATCTACTATTTATTGCAATTTTAGTAAATTCTTACACATAAATTTATGCTCGGTGTCAAAAGTTGTGCATTCAATTGAACATGTAGCTTTATGCTTCATACTCCTCTATCCCAATGTACTAGAGTATAAAACAAAATTATTAATGTCTTTCTTGATCTTCATGAAAGTCTACCCAGGTTGTCAATTTGCAGAAGATAGAGCAAGACTTTTCCCTTTTTTACGGGGTGATGGGGTGGGCAGGACAAATTTGAAATTTTTTCCATGGGATTAAACAGTTCATTACATTTGTGTATAAAGCTTGTCAAGAATTCACTTTTGTATGTTTTTCAGGTATTTCAGTAAGTAGCAAGACTGAAACTGCAGAATTTGATCAATATAGCACGTTATGTCTGTTGAATCACTTTAGAGAGTAGAAAATACGACTGTTATTTGCATTCTGTCACTTATTGAGCTTCTTGATTTGTTTAATTTCCCTCTTATTAATTCTGCTTCGTTGGATTAGAAATAAAGAAATTATCTGCTATGGAGGAAGTTCATTTTTACTGCAGAAGTTGCTCGACTAAGTTAACCGAGGGTATCAGGTAGGGCTCTTCTTTCTCTCAGTTGGGAAGGCAATGGTCATTACTTATTTTACATAAATGCCATTGCATGTCTCTAAATATTTACTTTTTAGCAGATTATTTAATGAGATGCCATCAGTTGACTGGCAAGATGTTGCAGACAATTGGTTTGGGACATGTTGTTGCTCGTTTGGTGGTGTAAGTGAACAGCTGGTCATGCAATTTGCTAAGTCATATTCTTGTACAACTGGTGTTTGCCTTATAACTGGTGCATCTGTTATTATATGCAAAGAGGACCTCGTCGGCTGTGAATTTCCTGAGCGGAAAGGGGACCAAACTTGTGATTCTCAGGTCAATTCAGCCAAGGTGACTTCGTTAAGCTCTCGTCTTGAGGAAGAAAATGTTGGGGTGAAAACAAGCAATGAAGTTGTTGAAATGGTGATGGATGGTGATAATTCGACATGCATAGAATCAAAGTTGAAGGATGAAGACAAAATGAAGTCACTGGTTGGTATTTCTTCTGAGGCAAACTGTCACATTAAAAACCACAATACAAGCTGTTGTACTGATAATCTTAGTGAAAGATTTTCAAAGGAGAAAGAATATGGAGTGAATACTGAACTCTTAGATAAGCAGAAAATATTTCTTAAAGGCTGCCTTGGGGATGCTTTTATGTTGAGACATTCCAATATTTCCAAAGACGTCAAGTGGATTGAATTTCTCTGTCCAAAATGTTCATCTCTTATTGGATCATATCCTTGTTCCAGTGATAAAGCACCATTAGATGATGGAATTCGACTATACAAATTTAACATATCTACTTGTTTGCCTGTCCGTGGATTGAATGATCTATTTAGGTAACCATCTATCACTGCCCCCTTATATTTAATTTATCTTGTTGGACATCCTCTTATATTTTTCTTCTAAATTCAAACTTCTTTCCCAACTTGTGGTTCCTGAAACCATATGGGGCATGTAAATAGGAAATTTTGTTGAATAGATGAATCCTTTTTGTTATATGTTGCTTGATATTTCCCCATTAACATCTCATGGAGTTGATGTCTTTCTTTCTTTAGAAAGGTGGAAATCAGAAGAGAACGGTAACTTTGTCGATGGTGCAGTAAATGCTAAATAGTTTTCTAGTGCCATATATTAATGTTGGTCTATCTGAGAACCGGACAAGTTATTCCCTGATAGAGAGATGTGCTCAGGATAGAGAAGCAATTTCTGAGAAGCATTACAAACGTAATCAAGTTCTTGATCTATTCAATTTCGGAGAAGCAATAAAAACTTAACCAAGTTCAGAATGCAAATGATCCATAATGCAATTAGCTGGGATCAAGACTTAGTTGTTTCATATTACATATGGTGTTATCATGAGTTTTCCTAGTTAAGAGATTTGACGTCAATGTATTGGAATGAAATATGCCCAAATAGAGTGGAATGGATATAGAAAATTTTCATATAGTAAACTCCAACAAATTTGGACTCGAGGGACAATTGATTGATTTTGATTTCACGATGTATTTATAAACTCACTCTGTGATACAGGGAGTATACTTTGGAAAGGATGTTTTCACGTCAGTTGCTTGAAGCTGCACAAGACGAACTTACATTTCGGACTGTTGTCAGAGATATACACACCAAACGTCCACTTTCACAAATTGTTCTCCTAAACCCAAATGCATGGTGCTACAACGGGTGTTGCATGCATAACATGGAATCAGTTGCCAAGATTAATATGTACCCTGTTGTCAAGCTATTATTCTCTGCAAACATCAATGATACGGAACTTGAACCCAGGTGATTGCTTCTGTACTCTAGCTGTCCTTTCTTCTGTCGTTTGATCCCATTAATATGTATTTATAGGTTATCTTCCTCTGTCTCTGCCTTTATGCTGGGCAGGGGAACAAAAGAGGAAGCTGTGGTGGGTGGGGAAGAGGTTGGTGTTTAAACTTTTGGATCTTACAAGATATATACTGTAATGTCCACCAACTAGGTTTCAATAACTGTACTATAAGTAGTTGCCATATTGAAAAATAAGTTGGCACGAACAACAACATACCTAGTGTATCCCACAAGTGGGGTCTAGGGAGGGTGGTGTATATACATCCTTACCGCCCCGCCCCCCCACCTTGTGAGGATAGAGAGGCTGTTCCCAGTGGACCTTCAATTCAAGTAAAACATATCAAAATAATATAGTATGTAAAGCAAATATGAGAGTGAAGAATCTGTAGAAGAGAACAGTAAGTTGAAATTGATTTGCTGAGATGATTTTGAAAAAGGTACACTGGTGTTGGACGTTTTAAATAGCATGGATGGTTGCTGCAGATTTGAAAAGAAATCGTCTTTGAACACTCTCCAAGATGTTGCAGTGTTACCCGTAAAAGGACAAGTGGAGCCTTAAGAAGCAGGGTTTTGTATTTTACTGAAAATAAGACAATCATCGATAAGATTTCTTATTACTTTATTTGTTTCAACATTTTCATTTGCCACATGTTACCGTAGCCACTTTCTTCTCGTATTTCAATCATGCAATTTCTAACCAATGTCCCCCATCCATTTCAAAACCTCCTTGGCTGAGATTAAACCTTTGTGCAGGAACATAGAAGAATGGGTGACCAGAAACCAAGCTGATGAAGTTTTCATGTTGCCATCTCAAGTGAAGGAACTAATTACAAATTTGGAGATGGCAAATACGATGTTGCCACCTTCACATATGCTGTTGCAGGGTTTCTATATGTCATCCTTGAAGAGATAACGGGTTAGTCGTTTCAATCTCACTCGTTAGATCCTTGTGTTCGTTCACTCAAAATCCTCGAGGATCAACAGATACATGTTCTAACATTTTTAGTTGAACATGTTAACACCCTAGCCTTACGAGAAGGCTATAATTTTGACAAATCGAGTTGTGAATGTATATTAATTAACCATGGCTTTAAGCCACAATGCGTGTATGCAAAAGCATATGATACATTCACTAAAGTGGTGAACACACCACGTGAGTGTTTTTTTTCCATTGTAGCAATGGAGGCAAGTTGCTATTATTGGATTCTTTTAGCAAAGTTTTTTGTTCCAGAAATAACAGGAAAGCCTTTTTTACAAGTCAAATATATCTGCCATGGATTTTATTCTGTTTTTTCTTGAGAAGTCAAAAGCTGAAAAGTGTAGTTTATGGAAAGAGGAATATTACTAGCATTTGTTATCATTACACTTCAAAGGCAGGCAAAAATGAGTGGTACTTCATTTGATCATTTAAGAGAATTTGTTACCAATTCTTTTTGGCTTTATACATAATTAATTCCTTAAACTTGTTAGGATATTTCATTTAGATATTCGAATTTAGTCATGTTCCACTTCAACTCCAAATGAAGTGTTCTAATCGGACATTAAAAATAATTTACAATTTGAAACGAAAGTGTCAAATTAAAATATTTTATCAGGAGTTGAGGTATTTAATCGGAACATGCTTATTTAAGGGCCTCTATATGAATATAGTACAAATTGATTGGCAAATGTTTAGAACATTTTTTGTCCTGGTTGAAATTCTGTCCCCTTCAAAATGCCATAAAGCACACATAGTTAAGGCTGTGTCTTCAACATTCTAATGAACATATTCTCCTAAATGACATAATGGCAAAATTCATGCATGCATGAATACATGGTCAAATAATTAGACTACTTTTTAAGTTGAAAATAAAGAAGCATAAATTGCATGAGGGAAAATGAGAAAGTCAAATAGAATCAAAGAATCATATTTGTATTCACATATTGTCAATATATAAATAGTATACTAGTATAATGGCAATATAATGAAGCTCAAAATTAAATTTTTTAACATTATAGAAGCAAGAAGAAATGATAAAAAGAAGAGAGGTCTTACATGAAAGTAGGTGGCTATTTGATAGCCAAGGATGACTTGCCTGCATCATTTTCTTGAGGCTTGTGAATAGTGATCATGCATCATATTGTATACAAGCATTCTTGTTTGATAGTCAGGCAGTCTCCTTGGCTACTCTAATGGGTTCCTCTCTTTCATGCTAGATCCTTCTCTTCTTATTTAGCCGATCGACAAAATTAGGAATAAGGTTATTCGAGAAAAGGTGAGAGTGGCCTTTGAGGTGGATAAGATGAAGGAAGTAAGACTGAGATGGTTTGGGCATTGTTAATAGGAGTGTTGATGTTACTATCCTTTCTTGTAAACTCTACACTGCTTTTCTTATTAACTGTCATTCTTCTTCATTATTTTCATTTTCTTGTTGAGTTTGATTCAACCTAGGCCAAAGGTCTATCGGAAACAACCTCTCTGCCTCCTCAGGGTAGTGGTAACTAAAGTCCGCATATACTTTACCCTCTCCAGATTCCACATAGTGAAATTTCACCAGGTATGTTGTTGTTCATATAATTTTACACTTAAAAAAATAAAATTATTTTTTCTTCAAATTTCACAATAAAACATGATCAAACGTAAACGAAACATACATTTTAAAGCTACGAGGGAAGTGCTTCAAATGAATATATATGTAACCATCATTATAACATTTAACACACTATGACAAAGGCAACCCCAGATGAACTTGGTATATGAGGATGAAATACAAACTAACCATTAAAAAAAAGAAAAAAAAAACTTAGAAACAACTTCAAAATAAAAACATAAAAACACATCAAACACAAATAAGTAATTTCTCTTAATTCATATATCTGCAATTCTTCCTGATCTCTCCCTTGTATCCCGTTAAAGGTGCGATATTTCCCATTTTCACCATAGATTTTGCGAATTGCTCAAAAAAAATCTCATTATTTTCAGCATACAATTTCACCAATTCTAATGATTCCTGATTCTTTGTCACAAGAATTTGGTCTGAATTTAACAAACCCCTTGAAGCCAACAAATTTTTGTAGTAATTGTTATCAAATTTTGTTGGTGACACATAATCCAAGAAAAATAAATTTTGGTCACCACCAAATTTTGGACACATAGTACTTAGTTGTTTAGCATATGATTGGTCAAGTGTATAATCTGGTAAACCCTTCCCTGTTTGATTGTAGAGTCTTTGCTTGAAGCTAGTGCATCTTGCATTTCCAATTGTGTGGCTCCCTACATAAAAATTTCCGAGTCAGAATTTTCACTAAGAAAGTTTAAAATATGAAAAAGTAAACACACGAAAAAGTTAAAAAAGAGAGGTTCAACATATACAATGGCAGAGCCAGATTCTTATTAAGGAGGTTCAAAATTTGAAGTGAACACACTTAGTCGAAGGGGGTTCAACATATACAATGGCGGAGCCAGATTCTTACTAAGGAGGTTCAAAATCTGAAGAAGTGAACACACTTAGTCGAAGGGAATTCAACATCTACTATATATATATATATATAAAATAATTTTAATTATATATAAATAGTATAATTTTCTGCTGAATAGGGTTCGGATGAACTCTGTGACTATAGGCTAGCTCCGCTTCTGAACATATATGTACATAAAACTTGTACATATTGTTATTTATCATAGGACCTACATTCAAAAACTATTTTTAACCATATATAAAAAATATATAATTTTTTTTTTGGTTGTATGATAAGTAGTCTTGCTAAAACATAATAAAGATTTATTCAACTTACATACACTGATAATAAAAATAAATAAATAAAATAAATAACTTGTTTTATCCAAGTATAAATAACCCTATGGTATAAAGTTAAATCGATTTTTCGATATAAATTACTTAAAGTTATCTGTAATTATCTTTTAAATTATATTAAAATTAAATTAATTTTTTACCAGATAAAGCAACAAGGTCAACAAGATCAAGTCCTTTTAACTTGAATTTAGTAAGAATAGTGTTAAATGTGTTATTTGGAGCAGGAATATTATTGTTGGAGCCACTTATACTAGCATCTCTTGAGTCTCTTCTTCCTAATGGAACCTCCCAACTTGGTCCACCAGCCTGCATAAATAATAATCGAGTTTAAGTTTTATAGACTGATAATAATATAAATTAAAAAAATAATTATACAATTTGTCGCTAAATTATACAATCAGTTACTAAATTTTTTTTATGACAAGGGGATTCTACAATAGCTCACAAACTACACAGGAGAAGGTAATCCGCCCCAGGCAAATCTGGTGCGACGAGCTCCGATCCAGAAGGCAAACCTTTGCTTTCGCTAGTAAGGATTTTGAATTTGAGACCTCGAACATGGAAGTCCCAAGCCCTAACCATTGAGCCACCCTAAAGGGTAATTTTTTTTTTCATATTTTATTGTAAAATTATTATTTTTTCTAACGGAATGACTCCTAAATTTATGATTTTTGAACTTACCATGAACATATTGCTCGTTTTAATAACTGAATTTACAAATACATATTTAATAAAACTTTTAATATAAATATAAAATTTAAATAAAATTATTGAGTTCATCAAAATTCGTAAAATAGTTGTACTTACTAAAACAGTAGAATCCCTTGCAGCAAGTGCCAATATATCAGCACAAGAGACAGTTTGAGGGCATTCTTTTTCAAGTGCAAATTTAATTTCATCAATTACTTCGAATCCACGTGCCGAGTTCCTATTGGTGTTTGATAATTTTTCACTTATTAAGGTTCCACTGCTGTCAAGAAGCAATGATGCATCACAACCCTGCATGATCATAGTATAAAGAAAAATTAGTTGATTGTAAATAGCTGATAAAATTGTTAAAAAAAAATTAGTCCAATTAGAAATTCTTATAAATTGAAAATGACTGATTTATTATTTTTGATTTATTTTGACTTAATTTATAAATATTCTTTATGTTTACAAAATGCGCCATAAGCCAAAAAGTATTTATAAGTTAATTTGACCTGCTTATATAAACTTAAGCCAAACACCTTTTAATTGTTAGAAAATATTTTTCTAGTATTTAGTTAGAGAGTGAAAAATAACTTTTTTGACAAAAAAAAAGAATTATTAATGATAATATTTACTATAACAAACTAGATTGTGTATTTGTGTTAGATGTTTTTTATTTATTTATTTAATTTTTTTTATTAAAAAACAAATATATTAAGTACTAATTGCAAAGCAAATTGACTTCCTCCCTTATATCAATGAAGGGAATTTATTTTTCCCTTTTTGGTCAAAAATTATTTTGCTGAAACTAAAGGTGACAATTGGACGGGTTGGGTCAAATTTGAGTGGGTTATAATGGGTCAAGACAACAAACGAGTCAAGATCCAATCCAATTCAAATTTGCTCGGGTCAAAATGGGTTGGGTCAAAATATTTTAACAAGATCTCTCTCGTCAATTTGGGTTGCATATCAACCCAATTCTAAATGGGTTGAAATGGATTGGGCTGAGATGAGTTGAACTAATAAATAGGTGGGTTATTAACTCACCCAAACTTCAACGGGTTGGGCGGATTGAACGGATTGGGCTTAACTTTGTCACCCCTAGCTGAAACATATTTTCAAACAATCAAACATTGGAAAATAAGTCATTAAAGAGGGAGTTTGGGAGTTCTATAATTCAAAAAAAAAAAGTATCAGTATCTACTCAGACACTACAACGAAAACATCTTGACTTAAGAACAAACACCTACGCTTCCCAAGAAACATCAATACAATATATATCTGATGAAAATGATTTACCTTGACAAAGCAATCGTGAAAATGAAGCCTAAGCAAAGAGGCAGCCATTCTTGCTTCTCTAGCTATGGCTTTAGCAACAATAGACTTGACAATTTCTTTTGCTTTGGGGCATGACCAATCATAAAATTGTGGATATAAGTAACCATAGTAATTTGTTTTGCTAGACAAACATAATATTGGTGTAAAAACAAGAAGAGATATGACCATGAAGAATAAACTCAATATTTTAGCCATGATGAGTTTAAATTCTAATAAAGACTTGCTATAGAAGAAGTTTTTTTTTGTATGTAAAGAAGATTGACTTGTTATGATGAAATTGAGATCAAGTGTATTGAGTATATATAGTGTATATGGAGTTGGTAGCTTTTAAGTTAGAATTATTATACCAATAAGTATAAGTAAGTACCACTTTTTACCTAATGATGATCTTGATTCAATACACCACGAAAAGATGTGGTGCAGTGGATGAAACTATTCATTTCTTAATCAGAGATTTCGAGTTCGAGACTTTGGATATGAAAAAAGTCCTTGGTAGGGAGTGCTTCTCCTTGAATGAGGCCCTACGCGGTGCAAATTCAGATTAATCGAACTCTAATGAGGGTATCAAACATCAGATGGAAAAAATGGGTAATTTCAAATATATACAATAAATTAATTAACTTACAATAAATATTTACATAAAAAATAGCAAAAAATCATAAGAAATATAGTGAATATACAGTATATAGGAAATATAGCTTGCCAAAAATCATAGAAAGTATACGCCGAGTATATAATATAGATTACTTATACATGAACTATACACTGAATATACATTATGATATATTAAAAAACTGAATATACTTTAACTATATATGAAATATACACTAACTATACATGACCATATAACGAATGACCATTATCGGTTTGGACCATTATCAAAACTGTTAAACAAACAACCGTTATCGATAAATCAATAACTTTTTTTTTGATTTGAGTAATAGATTTCGATTCAATTCTGAACAACCCAAGTAAATAAGTTGCTACAATAGTTATTATAAATTTTATTTTTTATCAATTGTTATCTATAATTATTTTTTTAGTTGACTTGATAGATAACAAAGTATATAAAAGCTAAAACACAATTTTAATAAAAGAATAAAACAACACATGAGAATATAAGTTGATTTGGTCAACCAACCATTCATTAGTGCTTTTGGTTGAAGTAATTATATTTCAAGATAATATTATAGTAATAGTTAAATTCACATTAAGATATTTAATAAATTTCATAATATATATATATAAAAAATTTGAACAAAAATTATTTACACTACATAAAAAAATGGGAAATAAATTAAAACAAACAATGCTGATTTATTTAAGAAAGTTCTATACAATTTGATAGAGTAAAGATTTATGTATCTTGATGGTTAACTTAGACTTACAACAACTAAAATGAAGTTAAGTCAAAAATAAAAAATATACTATAAATTAAAAAAAAAATATTTATTAATTCAATTTTTAAATAATTAATATTTATAAATATTAAGTGATGATGACAATCTTAACACAATAATTTAAAAATTGGATAACTTAAATTTTTTAATTAATAATGTGGAGTGCTTGATTGTTCAAAGTGACTTAGCTTAAAATCTAGGATTATGAAAAGCAAATATTAGTTCAACTAAAACAAGATATATATAGCTTTTACACATAGTTAATAAAATAATAAATTTTTTTAACAAAAAACTATAAAAATTATCTCAAGTCAAGGTATATATGCATTTTTTTTCCTCTCAAAAAGTCAAAAAATAAAATAAAATATTTTCACCAAAATATTACTACTACAAGTTATAGAAGTAGAGAAATGGATAACCAAAAAGGGAATATTAGGTGAATTTGAATAATATAAATAGAATATAATTAGTTAGAAAGCAAAATCAATAATTTTTTATTATTTATTTATTTATTTATTTTTAAAATTGTTCTTTACTAGAACAAGGACAAATTGTTACAAGACAAATATTTGCTTCAACTTTATTCATTACTACCAAAAACATTGTGTCCTTGTAACAAAGATTAGTTGCTAAAAGGAAAGAGAATTCTATATAAATAAATAAATAAATAAATAATAATATAAGATCTATATTGTAGCAACTTGGAATATTGAAGATATAATTAAATAATAAAAGTTTTTTTCTAATCGCTTAAATTTTTTAGATTAAATGATCGTACACTTCAACATGATATTAAAGTAAAAATAGATGCTGGGATTAAGTCTCACCCCCATGAAAAAGAATCAAGATTAGACCTCATATAAGAGAGAGCGTGTTGAGAATATAATTAAATAATAGAAATATTTTCTCTCTAACAACTAAAGCTTTTTAGATTTCAACATGAAAACTAAAATTCAAAGAAAATATAATTATATAATTATAATTTTGATCGTGACCCCTAGATTGCATAGTCTAACCATCAACTCTTATGCGATCTCCGCTCCTTCCTATCTAGAGTCATGTCCTCGATATCTGAAGTTGTACCATGTCTTGTCTAATCACCTCTTCCCAATACTTTTTCGACCTACCTCTACCCCTCCGTGTACCCCCTACCACCAACCTCTCACACCTCCTCCCTGGGATGTCAACACTCCTTCTCTTAACATGTCCAAACCATCTCTGTCTTTCTTCTCTCATCTTGTCCCCTAGAAAGGCCACTCTCACCTTCTTTCAAATAACCCCGTTCCTAATTTTATCGGTTGGCCAAATAAGAAGAGAAGGGTCTAGCATAAAAGAGAGGAACCCATTAGAGTAGCCAAGGAGACTGCCTGACTATCAAACAAGAATGCTTGTATACAATATGATACATGATCACTATTCACAAGCCTCAAGAAAATGATGCAGGCAAGTCATGCTTGGCTATCGAATTGTACTATATTCATTCTGATGTCCTTAAAAAAGCACGTTTCGATTGAATACCTCAAACTCGTAATAAAGTAATTCAATTTGATACCTTCGTTTCAAATTGTAAATTATTTTTTGTGTCTGCTTACAAAATCCCTGATATTTTCTACTTGAAGTAAGGGGTGGATTTACATGTAAAATATGAGGCACGTGAACCTCTGGTTTCTCCGTGAAACTAGGTATTCTTTATGTATATATTTTTTAAATTGGTATAATATTATCTGCTAGCACCAATGCTATAAGCTAAGAAGACTAAATAATGGTCCACTTGATTTAATGTTGAGTTATTTACGCGAAGGACTAGGAATCAATTCTCAATAAATACTTCTTTTTATGGCTTCTTTTAGTGGTGTTCCCAAGTTTTAGAAATTTCAAATTTGCCACTGCTTGAGGTTAATGATATATTTTATGTGATTAACTTAATTATATAATAGATAAATAAGAATACAAAAAAAGAAATGAATCAAAAATGTCCAATTAGAACACTTCATTCGGAGTTGAGGTGGAGCATGACTAAATTCAAATATCCAAATGGAATACCCTAACAAGTTTAAGGAATTAATTATGTATAAAGTCAAAAAGTAACAATTCCCCTTTCTATGGCAAATATATTTGACTTGTAAAAAGGCTTAATGTTATAATTTCTGGAACAAAATTTTGCTAAAAGAATCCAATAATAGCAACTTGTCTGGTTACTACAGGGGATAATTTCAAATATATACTATAAACGAATTAAGTTACAATAAATATAACCATGTTTTATTTACATAAAAATAGCCCAAAGTCATAGGAAATATACAATAACTATACAATATAGTTTAATTTGTCAAAAGTCAGAGAAAGTATACACTGACTATACAATATAGATTCGAGTCCTGGGTATGAAACAAATTCTTGGTAGGGAGTGCTTTTCTCCAAATGGGGCCCTATGCGACACGAATCCGAATATAGTCGGGCTCCAATGTGGGTACCGGACACCGAATGGAAAACCAATAATAATAATACAATATAGATAAATTATACATTGAGTATATATTATGATACACTCAAGAACTGAATATAGCTTGACTATACATGAAATATACACTGACTTTACAACAAATGACCATTTTTTATAGTAATTACTTTGGCCGAATGATCATCTACTATGATATCCGAAAAAAACTCACATGGTGTATGTGTATATCATTTAGTGAATATATGATACATATTTTGTATACATTACGTCGCTACGACTAATAAAAATATATGCACTATACATAAAAATTAATTTAGTAAGATATTCATCCATGTTATTTGTTGTTGATTGTCATCTTCTTTTATTTATGGGGAAATTACAAAAATACACAACATTTGGAAACTTAATTACAATTATTCACTACCATTTAAAAAAATTACTAAATTCTCTTTTTTTGCTATTTCGCTGATACATAACACACATTTATAAACTATCAGTTAGTTTCACTGATACCTAAAAAAATT
>JBCEWC010003310.1:0-30776 GCA_038996855.1 Solanum aculeatissimum
TAAATTTTAGAAAAAAAATAAAATTAAAGTCAATATTTAATATAAAAAGTTTATATCTTTGATTTTTACTAATTACATATATTTAATTTTCTTCGAATTACTATTTGGTTTTTTGAACCCGCAACCCGCCCCGCCGCGCATTAGTTTTAAAAATAGTTATTTCAACCCGCCCCGCACCTGTCCCGTCCCACATAACATTAAACCCGCATCCGCTCCGCATAGCTCTAAACCCGCCCCGCATCCACCCCGCACCGCCCCATTGCGTAATTAGTTTTTTAAGAAAAGTATTTTTCTTAATTTAACTTTTTAATTTTGTTAGATTCTTAAAAAGGACATTTAAGTAATTTAACTTTTATGTTTTGGAGTGTATATATATATATATATATATGCTTTCTTATGTAAAAGGACTCATCCACTCATATATACATACTTTTAAAAAGGAAAAAGGGCATTCTTGAATACGTTGAGCATTGAAGAGCATAACTGCTTGGGGATCTAATAGAGCTTTGAAGTAAAGATCTGCAAGTTATTGTGAGTGAGTCATAGTCCTGTGTGTTTATTGATTGTAATATTAGTTCCTGATCTTATAAAGAAAACTAATCATTCTCGTCATTATCAGTTGAGTGTATGGCTACGATTATCAATATTGTTCCATGAGAACTTGTATTGATGTTGTTGTGTGGGATCTTGTATTAGCAGAGTTAATTAACAATATAAGCAATAGAGTTGTTGCTTTGCGTCCTGTAATAGAGGTGTTACGTGGAAAGGAAGTAAGAGTTTAATTCCTTAGTTGCAAGATCTTGTAATAAAAAACTTGACTCTTTGATAGTGAAGTTGTTGGGAAATCCCAAGGATTAGATCATGATTTTTTTCTCCCTTCGACAAGGAGGTTTCCATGTGAAATAGTATGTTTCTGAAGTTACTTTTTACTCGTGTGAACAACACACAAACTAACAATTGGTATCAGAGCCATTGTTCTCAATATAGATAATATCTAGAGAGGATCCTGCAAGCATGGCTACTCCACCCAATCTCAAATAAGGACAATCAACCACAAGACCCAGTCAATTTAACAAAAAGTATTATGGTTGGTAGAAGACAAGAATATATGATCTTGTCATGGCTTAGGACACTGAGTTGTGAGATATTGTTCTTGATGGACCATATGTCCCCATGAAAGAAGTAAAAGAAGGTGAAGTGAGTCGTGTTGTTCCCAAAACGCAAAGGGAATATAATGAGGCTAATTAGAAGAAAATTGAGATGAATTACAAGGCAAAAATATTATTGGTTTGCGATATTGAACAAGACAAGTACAATAGGATCTCTGTGTGCGAATCAACAAAAGAGATTTGGGATTGCTTGAAGACTGTGCATGAAGGAACCAGTTAGGTTAAGGAGTGCAATGTTCATATGTTGACTACTCCATATGAAAACATCACCATGAGGGAAGGAGATACTATATACGAAATGCATAATAGGTTCACTTCTATAATCGAAAGTACTCCATTGTCTAGGTGAAGCCATTCATCCTAGTAAGCAAATGAGAAAAATTTTGACGATTCTTCCTAAATCAAGAAAAGCAAAGTTGATGTCATTACTGAGGCAAAGGATCTGAAAACTCTCACTATGAATGAGCTGATCGATAACTTGAAGGTTCATGAACTGAATAAGCAACAAGATCATACAAGAAGGATTAAAAAAAGAAAAATATGTGGCACTTAAGCCCTTAATACTCCGGAAGTTGGAAGGTTGGGATGAGAAAGCAGTGTAAGAAACTTGTTGGTACAGTGCTCCACGAGCACGGTTCTTGGCCCGTGAAGCAGTACACGACCCATAGAAGGGTCCATGGAGGTTCGCCCAATCTTCAAAAAGAATTTCATGTCCGTACCACGACAGGGTCTACAACACGTGTTCCTTTCTAAGGGTCGTAAAGGTCTCCATGCACTGACTACTCTATTACCCAGTCAACCCTCCCAGCCTCGACTTCATGAACCACTATACGGTCATAAATTTTTAATAACTTGTTGAAAGTTGAGAAACAAATTAATTTTTTTCCCGTACTAAATTTATCAATTTAGCAAGAGTAGACACTTCAAAATTAAGAATGTCCTACTTAAAGTACATAGTAAAAAGCCTACACTCTCCATTTTTAATTACTTGATCCTTTTATATATATATATATATATATATATATATAATTCATCAATTTAGTAAATTGAGTGAGTTTTATTTCATCTTTCTCATACTACCTTAATTAAATTTAAATAACTGTTTAAAGTAGTAGTGGTCAAATTTAGAGTTTTGAAGCACATCACTAATAATGTTAGTTTAGTAAAATTCACCTCTAATTAAAGCTTTATTAAGGAATATGTCGGGTAAATATGGGCAAAATAATGTTCAACTAAGAGAATTTTTGTCTTAAATAAATGATAAGCCTTTGTTTACTTTTACTTGTCACGTTTCGTTGCTTGAGAGTCAAAATACACTTACTTTGATCAACATTTTATGATTTATTTTTTATCATTATAATATGGGAAAAGTTACAACTTATAATTAATTCATAAGGGCGTATACTAGGCACACCCTGTCCCTGGTGACTTCAGTGAAATGAAGCCTAAGAATGAGGCGGTGCATCAAAATCTTCAAGCACACCCTTGCTTTCCTATTCATATGAGCATAGGGAAATGAGAGGTGATACCTCTGATAGCCGTGTCACACCTACCTAGCTGTTGATTGAGGTCCGCATAGTGTATGGCGAATGTCTTGAGAGGGGGGCTAAATGTTCAACCCAGTCAGTGTGGCCAAAGATACCTTTATAGTACCTATAATCATATTAATTGCTAAAAGGGACCATGGGACATCCTATAATGACCCTCATGGTCATTTCAGGTATTTTTGACTTAATTACCACTTTACCCTTCCCGAAAATTACTTTGGATCATTTTTTGATAAGTCTAAAAGTCACATTTTGAAAATCTTGTAAAAAGTTGGAGTTTTGCAAAAGAAAGTGTTTTAAAAGGCTTAAAATTAGAAATTTTGAGTTTTGAAGTCAATTTGAGTTTTCTGTGTCAGAATTCGATTATGTTGATTTCATCAGTTCTGAAATGCTGAATCTGGTCTAGAAGAACTTGCAAAATTGAATTCAGAGTTAAAACGGAGATTTTAGGTTCAAAGTTGCAATTCTAGTTCATTTTGGAGCATAAGTTTGACTTTGGTCAACATTCGGAGTTCGGGAGCTTATATCGAAATTTCGTTAGTTCCAGTGGTTTCGGATCGTAAAACTAACGCTAGGTATGCCTTTGTTGTAATTTTTAGAGCTTCTGAATATTTTGAGTTTTTAGGTTCGAAAATAGTTAAAATCACCTTTCTCGGTTTCGGGGCCATGGAGGCTCCAGATTCGAATTCAAATGATTCCATTGAGCCCGGATCATCATTTCTGGTAGGGTTCTATAATTGGTTTATGTTCACGGGGTTCAAAATGATTTTCTGAGGGTCCAGTTCTGATTTTAATTGTGATGTGGATTGTTGGTGTGAGTTGTTTCTGGTACAGGTCCAGACTGTTCTCTGTGTTCGCGAGAAGGCAACAACATTTGCAGAGTTGTGGGCGCGTGAGGTCTCCTGAGCCTCCGCATTCGTGGGTACACTTCTACGTTCGCAGAGTGCTGGTTCCCCCTGATTTCTGCATTCGCGGATAAGGGTCCGTGTTCACGGAACATTGTAGTTGCCTGGACAGTGAGTTGTTTTAAAAGACGATCTCACTTCATTTTTCACCATTTTCAACCCTTCAAGCTTTGTTTTCAAGAGAGATTTCATGGGTTTTCAAGGAAAAGTGATTGGGTAACTATTTTCTAACCTATTTAATTGATTTACATTGATTAAATGATGATTTTAACTTCTAATTTTGGGATTTTAATGGTGTAAATTGGAGATTTTCGGATATGGATTTTCTAAACTTGAATCGTTGATTTTTCCCTCATCTTAACTCCATTTTCGAAATCGTTTTCACCGTTGAGTTCCTTATTACGTGAAGACATTTTTTATATATTAATTTTCAAATTCCAACTATGTTTTTTTGGCATGGGATTTTTGACCATTTTACCCTTTTCTTCAAATTGAGTGATTTTAGTGTCATTAGATTCATTATGAAATTATGATACCATATTTGAATAGATTGTGGTAATTTGGAGTACCAAAAGAAGGAGAAAATGGTGATTTTAACTTGATTTGGGGTTTTATATTAGACCAGTGGACTTCTAACCTTTTCTTAAGTATGAGTGAACTTTCTATGCTCCTATGTGTGTGAAATTGAGTGCTTTGGGATAGAATTGTATTATCGTAGGCTTGACCATGATATGTTGAATAGAAGAACTATTCATATGGTGACTTATTGACTATCAATTAATTATGTATTTAATATCTTATGAATCATTCGATATGGATAGCGAGATGATCCTTATATTGTGATATGATTGGTATATTAACACTGTGGTGATGTTGACACTTTAGAATTTATAGGATTCTAATGTTGAGATACATGATTTATATATAAATATGGATATCTTACATATTTAATATCCTTGAACATGATTAATTGGCATTATTATATGTTGCTTGGTGATTCACTGTTGATAAAAAAAAACTGAAGGGAAATGGTTCTAGCTAGAAAAAGAAAGGAGATGAAAGGCTGAAGGGAAATAGTTTCATCCTGGTGACATGAATCGATGACATTACCGGTCATGATCATAGATACATGGTCCATGTGTGGACCCCACGGGTTCTTACTAAGGCAGACGACCATATCTAATTAGTAGATGTATATTTTTAGGATAGACATGCATCACGACTGTTTGATCAACATGCGGAACAACAGTAGACAACCTAACTAGCCTTCCTGGTGTAGCATATATCTCCTAGGTAGAACCATAACCTAAATACCAGGTAACGTAATACAATGATCAACACTTCCACCGATATGTATAGCTAGGAATATAGACAACAATGCAGAAACTAGCTGACAATCGTAACTAGTCCCTAGGATAGAATGGTAGGTAACCCAACTATTAAACGCAACAAATACCCTAACCAACAATAGACAACCCAACTAAATCCCAAGGTATAACATTTATCTCACAATCAGGATCACAATTTTATCACAAGAGAATTAGGAATATGGTACATTGACAAAATCAAAACAATAGAATCATGACCACAAAATCACAAGGTGTAGCTCGGAGTATGACTGACAAACCAACCTCTCAAGTATTACATAACATAAGTACCATACCATCTTCATAGGAAACAAGTATCAAAGTAGACATGCGTATCAATCACCATTACCGTCCCACATCATTATATATAACACTTATTTAGTACAACCATCCATAAATAACTCATAGTCAGAAAAATAGCTCATATACAACACACTCGCACATTCCAATTTAAACATCCACACATTTTAACTCAGTCTAAGAGTTAAAGAAGCCTAGCCTACATGGAAGACGATTCCTCATATCCCGAATCAATCCAATCAAGCTTTTCCCCTCCTAATTTCTTCCCGACAATACTCAGTTGTTAAAGTATAATTCACAAGGTCAATATGGTCACATTGGCTGCAACATCTTGAAAAATGGGTGAAATTATATCAATTGGGCTTAAAATAGGAAAATAAAGCTCATACCCAAAATCCTAAACAAATTCTCAAAAGTAGTCCCTAGATCACCTCGAGTCTAGAACCAAAAATTCATCCAAAAATGAACCTCAAACAACTGAGAAATGGTCCAAAAATAAAGTTAAAAACTTTACAGGGAAAACATTCCTTCCAATACTTTCTTGATCAAAATTTAGGAAAATCGAATAAAATCAGTAAACAACAACATACCACAACGTTCTTCTCGGAACGTAGAACAATTTAGGCTCAAGTTTCACTTAATTCCGCCAAGAATTGGCTTGATATCAACAAGCAAAGTTTTCAAGATTTTCGAGAATAAAATCAGCTAAAATGGAAAATTTACCTCAAAGTACACGCTGAATCCCAAATCATACTTCACCATGGCTTTCCTTGCAAAAATCCAAGTCATGTGGACCTTTGAATCATCAAAAATAGACTTGTAAATCTCAATTTATGACTTGCTAATGTTAGGAAAATGGGTTGATTCGCAAAGGGGAAAGCCTTTTATAGGCCACCCCCATGGCCTCCGCGAACGCGCCACTGGGCTTTGTGAACGCGGAGCTCTAGGGGTGATTACCTTATCCGCGAATGCGCAATTAAGCTCCGTAAATGTGGAGCTTTGGCTAGCCCCTTATCCGCGATCGCGCCTAACGCTCCACGAACGCGGAGGGTTATTTTACTTGGTGCTGCACCAATAATTTTTAAAACTTCTTCGGGCCATTATTGGAGTGTTCGATGTCCATTTTATGCAAACGAATAGTGCAACCACATGGATTTTGACATTCCATATCCAAGGTGCAATCTGAATTCCCAACGGAGCATCCTACAAAAAATGATGGTCCCACTTTTTTCTGGCTAATTTTTACTAAAAGAACTGAGGGGGTCAAAACACAATCGGATGCCCCCATCAACTGGCAAAAGGTCATTCTAAACCATTTTCGACATTCCGAAGTTAACTGCACCATCAAATTTCCATTTTGAGTGCGTTTAGTTAGGTTTTTATAGAAACATACTTTTTAGCTTCTGGTTGAACTCATTTTGTAACTTTTGGCCCAAAATCATACTGGGACCCTCCATTCTAGAATCAACCTCCCTCCTAGCCTAAATTGATCGTCTCAAAATTGATGGAACTGTCAGAATCCTATTTCGAGGCCTTTTGCTAGGGTTTTTACAGAAATCTCATTTTTGCTGCTTTAATTTCTCTCTAAACTGCAGCTTTACACAATTCATAACCAAAACCACCCACGGCCATTCCAACACCCCTAATAAGCCATAAAAGGTCCGAGATCACCATACTGAAGCTCAAGCCAACACAGTTGCCATAGAAATACAAAAAATGACCTAGAGGGTCATTACAACATCCCCACTAATAAACCTTTCATCCGCGAAAGTACGAATACAGGCATACCTGTAGGCTCCAATCCAAACCACAAGTATATCATCCATAAACATATTTTGTATCCCACCATAGTTCCAGTTCCCTTCCCACACTCAACCACAAGTGGCTTATAGCTAACAAAAATGACGGGACTATGGCTAACATGCTCATATTTACACATAGGGCCTAATCACTTTCCCTTGCTATCCAATCCACCCGGCATCACCACCAAACACTCACCAATGCAACAAATAGCCAACACGCCACCCAATCAAACGATTCCCTATACCTCCCTTCATACTCAGACATCTATATATCACTTATCAAATGTGATCCTTAGTAGTCATTATCATGCAGTCACAAATGAAATCCAACGAGTAATTGAGGTAAAGCACTCCTAGTTATCACCCGCTCGCCTCAACCCAGATAATCGAAACTAATGTCAGTTAACAATATATGGTTCATAACTAGCATCCACAATCCGACCTAGCACATGTTGTTTCAATTGAAAAGGATCTAGCAGTTTTAATATTTAACAAATCAATCATTGTCCCATAGTACATAATAATTCAACCCCCATAATATAGGGTCATCCACGAGTTTACCACAACCACTGCAACTGGTATATATAAGTCATCAGTCCATGCTACAATAAGGGCATCAGTTAGCCCAACAAGCCTAATCAGTCGCTTATAATGGCCATAATGGATCCGGGTGCAATTTTTGGAAAATCTTTTTCCAAAACCCCAATCAATGGTAGTCCGACTTCCCTGATAGTACAATCAACACCCCTCTTTTTGACAATAACTTGGCAATCAACAGAAATATATCTAAGGGCTCACAACTACAGAAAGTGTGTCCACAATAGGCCTCAGTTGTGACATCAGCAACATGGGGCCAGATATGCCAAACAATCAGTTGGTCTAATATCTGAGTCGACTATACAACATAATACCAGTCAAGATACCACTCTCAGACCTCTGCCCATCACTAGGGACATATCAGGTATAGTCAAGGTAACAATTCTGGTGTAATCATCTATTGTAACATGATGCGGAGTTAACAATCCACCCTAAGATAACAATAAAATCAAACCCATCTAACAATGTCAAACCTTCCTGAATATCACAACCCTGAAAGGTCGCCAGACTTAACCTGCACATCTAATTCCCCATTAAGGACAACACATAACCCCCATGATAAAAGAGCTCATAACCCATACTCACGTAAGAGACAAAACAAACAGACACATATAAGAAGGTGGGACCTAAATCAAATAAACATTGGGCCATCTGCTGACATAAGGTAATCGTACCTTAGACAACATAATCTTTAGAGCCGTAATGGTAGCCTCTACAACCTTTACCCTGACCTTTATCTTTGATGGTCAGTGGTAGAGCAGATCGACCTATATGGGACCTCTCTCTCTGCATGGAGCACTCTTGAGACTAGTGATCCAGATTACCATACTCATAACACCCTAGGGAAGGTCAGGCTCTACTACGTCGACTATGTGACTGGAACAATCTACCTCTGGGCCCTTAGATCTCTGGTCAACTGAATAAGTTTGCCAAGTTTGGGATATCTATTGAGATTGACCAAAATGCTCCCTAGACCTATAGAGAATCTCATTGTAGCTACCCTCTTGGTGGGTTTATCTATTGTTTCCCTTATAGGATTCATGAAGAATCTGTTCAACTGTACAAGCATGATCCATAATATCTAGATAATATTAGTTCAAAGTCACCAGTACATGTGTGCCAAACCTCAACAAGGGCCTCAAGCCCCGCACAAAATAGTGGATCTACTCTTTCTTTGTCGGTAAGACAGTTGTGGCGTACCTGGAGAGCTCCTGAAATTGTGCCTCATACTGTGTCACTGCTATCAGGCCCTGCTCCAAACGAATAAACTGATCGTGAAGTCTTTCACTAAGATTCCCAGGAAAAACTCTGGTCATGAATGTCTTAGAGAACTCTGCCCAAGTCACAGGTGGTGCATCAGTGGGTCTGGTATCCCTGAAAGTCTGCCACCACTATCTGGCCGATCCGTCCAACTGATAGCCTGTAAAGTTTGTGCCTTGGGACTTCAATAACCTCAAAGCCTACAATCTCTCCATAAAAGCGGCATAAAACTCATGATCATCCTCTTCAGTCGCCCCTCAATACCTTGGCGGAGTCAATCGAAAAAAATATCCCAGTATCCATTGATCCTAAAAAGGTACAACTCCCTCTAGCTATGTCGAAGTCTTTGGAGAAGCAGGCCCTACTTGTGCATAAATTGGAGGAGCCAGGGTTGGCACTGCACCCTACGGTAAAGCTCCAAGTGCTACTAGAAACTGTCAATAACTGCTTGTACCTCAGGTGTAATCATAAAAGTAGCTGGGGATGGTGGGCGAACTGCTGCCTCTGGCTGCGGTGGAGCTGGGGCATCCTGTCCCTACTCAACGGGCTCTAGGGAATTCTCCTTATCTAGGACTAACAGTGCACCCCTACCCCTACTCGGAGTCTAACCTCTGTGCAACAAATCTGCGAAAGAACAAACCAGCCAGATTTCAAGAATTTGATGACCATTGATAACATCACACTAAAGGACTCAACAACATAGGAAGTTTCCTAAACATCCTGTGTAGCCTCCTGGAGATAGGTCACGGACGTCTCCACACCCATCCACAGGAATCTACCAGACGACAACTTTGTATAGATGAGACTAGTGAACCTAAAGCTCTGATACCACCTTATCAAGACCCAATCCCGATCATGATGGTGCCTGTTATATTCCACTTATAGGTAAGCTAATTACCCAACCTGAGGGTACCTGTCCTGGATCTCTAGTTAGAAACATAACCAACATGACAATATAAATAACTACAAATTACCCAGAACCTGGAAGTCAATTGTATAGAGCTACAATAGACACAAGCTCCCCGATATACATATATAACAAAACCATAACAAGATACAACCCAAGAGTGCTTCTATAAATACATAATAGTATTATATAAGACCACTGTCTGGAAAAAAATTATCATCAAAAGGTAGACTGTAACGAGGCCAAAGTTTTCGGTGCTAACCCAAAAAAACGTCTCCTGAATATTGTTGAATCCCCCAAAATCAATTCCCAAGGATAGAACCTGGACCTGCACCATGGGAAGATGTAGAAAGTAGGAGTGAGTACCAAAATAAGGCACCCATTAGGCATTATTGGTCGACTGAGTGAAATGATATACATATAAAAATCTTAATATAAAGAAATACAACAAGTCTGAGAAAGTAAAACTTAGATCACAGATAAGCATATCTGGATGATTCTCAACCCTCAGCTGAACCAACCCAAGTGATGAACAACGATAAACTAGAACCAATCCAAGTGATGAACAATGATACCAACTAACGAAGACCGAGTAGTCCCATACTGTAGTCATCCCCAGTTGAGAAGTAATATTATATGCAGATGCAAGGCCCTAGTATCTAGCTTATATACCAACTTGGCCCCCATAAGACCAGAAGGTACACCAACTCATAATATAAATATCAAAATCACCATAGAACTCAATAGAATTACCATGGAACCCAACTCTCAACATCATATGATCAAGGGGTCAGAAGTACATTGGTGTAAGGATCTAAAGCTTGATGTCAATTGGGCCCCATAAGTCCATAAGGTACACCCACACATAATCATGGGGTATTTAGGTTAGGGATACAAGGATCAGTAACTGATAGCAAACCCTCAACCACCCAACTAAATCTAAACTAGTAACCTAACTCTGATGGCAGAAGAAAACATAAAACTTGAATTGAAACCCCGAATGGGACTTAGTAAGTACCCTGGTCTGGACTAGCCCTCAGACCATGCCTGGACTGAACTTCAGGCAACCCCTCCCTTGGACTAGACATTAGGGCATGGAATACCCTAGACTAGATATAAGGTTATAATAAACTCAAATGATACCTTGGACTGGACATAAAAGCGTGCAGTACCCCGGGCTGGACATTGGGGCGTGATGACAGACTGTGTCCACAACACATAGTCAGGAGTAAAACATATAATCAACTCCCAAAATGTAATATGTTTCCAATATTCGACCACCCAATAGGAACACAAGCAACCATGTAGATGTACATATTGACAAAAGTAGTATATGATCGTGTCTAGTCATGAATAGGTTCATTCCTTTTTAAGACACTATAGGTGTCTAGAATAATCGTAGACAATCTAATTGACAAGTGCAATCGACATACAGACCAATAGTAGACAGCCTAATGGGCCTCCCTAGGTGTAGCATGTATCTCCCAGGTAAAACCCTAACCCAAACACTAGGTAACCCAGTACAATGATCAACATTCCCAGTGATAAGTATTGCTAGGAATCTGGACAACAATGTACAAGCTAGCTAACAATCATAACCAGTCCCCAAGACAGAATGACAGGTATCCCAGTTGTTAAATGCAACAAATACCCCAACCAACAATAGACAACCCAACTAAAGCCTCAAGTATAATATTCATCTCACAATCAGGATCACAATTCTGTCATCAGAGAATCATAAAATATGGTACATTGACAGAATCATAACAACAGAATCATAACCACAGAATCACAAGGTGTAGCTCGGAGTATAACTGACAACTAGCCTCTCAAGTATTACATAACATTAGTACCAGACCACCCTCATAGGTAAGCAAGTATCAAAGTAGACATGCATATCAATCACTGCCTTTAATAGGACATAATAATGAGATAAGTAATAGTAATCAGAATCATACCAGGTGCAACATAATTATCAATATCAAAAAGCCTAGTAGGTAAAACTAGTAACTAAACAGTCAAATACATGTATACAAGTTGCATCAATGCTTATCTTACTCCAGTCGCACCCTATCACGCCTTTATAATCTTTATCAGTACCACTCACAGTCGTATCATAGGTATTCAGACAAATAGGGCTATCATCATATCTCAATAGCATCAGACTACACACATATATGGACAAGAGGCAAGCTCAGTATACATACTTATCATATGTCATCCAGCCCTGGGCTGGCCTTTACCAAGCCTCTCGTAGTCTAATAGTTCCAGAACTCAGCTAATACAATAGCTAAGCTACAATCCTCCATATAATAACTACCATCCTACATCATTATATATAGCACATATTTAGTACACCCAACAATAAATAACTAATACTCCGCAAAAACAACTCATATACAACACACTCGCATATTCCATTTCAAACATCCACATGTTTCAACTAAGTCTAAAGGTTAAAGAAGCCTAACCTACCTGGCAGATGATTCGTCATATCCCCAATCAATCTTGCCAAGTGTTTCCCCTCCTGATCACTTCTCGACGTTGCATAGCTATTAAAATATAATTCACAAGGTCAATGTGGTCACATTGGTTATAACATCTTGAAAAATGGGTGAAACTATATCAATAGAGATTAAAACGGGTAAAATAGGGCCCATGCCCAAAATCCTGGATAAATTTCTGAAAAATGGTCCCCACATCACTCCGAGTCCACAACAAAAAATTCAGCCCAAAATGGACCTCTGAGGACCGAGAAATGATCCAAAAATAAAGTTAAAAACTTTACTTGGAAAACATTCCTTCCAAAACTTTCTTAATCAAAATTTATGAAAATTAGATAAATTCAGAAAACACCTAGCATAGCACAACGTTCCTCTCAAAACATAGAACAATGTAGGCTCAAGTTTCACTTAATTCCACCAAGAATCGACTAAGATATCAATACACAAAGTTTTCACAATTTTGGAGAATGAACCATGGCATTCCTTGCGAAAATCCGAGTCATGTGGACTTTTGAATCATCGAAAAGGACTTGTAAAACTCAATATATGACTTGCTAAAGTTGGTAAAATGGGTTGATTCGCGAAAGGGAAGTCCTATTTATAGGCCACCCCCATGGCCTCCGTGAATGCGCCACTGAGCTTCGAGAACGTGAAGCTCTGGCCAGCCCCTTATCCGCAATCACATCTAACCTTCCGTAAATGGGGAAGGTTATTTTACGTGTTGTTGCACTAGCAATTTTTAAAACATTTTGGGCCAATTTGGGGCATTCGGTATCCATTTTCTGCAAACAAATCGTGCAACCACATGGATTTTGATGTTTCAGAACCAACGGTGTAGTCGAAATTCCCAACGGAGCATCCTATGAAAAAATGAGAGTCCCACTTCTTTCTGGCTAATTTTAAGTAAAAGAACTGAGGTGGTGAAAACACAACTAGATGCCCCCGTCAACTGACGAAAGGTCATTTTAGACTATTTTCAATGTTTCGGAGCTGACCACGACATCAGATTTCCATTTTGAGTGTGTTTAGATGGATTTTTATAGAAATACACTTTTTAGCTTCCAATTGAACTCATTTTGCAACTTTTGGTTCAAAATCATACAAGGACCCTCCATCCTTGGACCAACCACCCTCCTAGCCTAAATCGGTCATCCCAAAACTGATGGAACCGTTAGAATCTCATTTCAAGGTCGTTTGCTAGGGTTTTGATAGAAATCTCACTTTTGCAGCTTTAACTTCTTGCTAACCTGCAACCTCGCATAATTCAACACCAAAACCACCCACGACCATTCCAACACCACCAATAAGCCATAAAAGGTCTGAGGTCATCATACCAAAGCTCAAACCAACAGAGTAGCCACAGAAATACAGAAATGACTCGGAGGGTCATTACAAATGAACAAATAGGAAATGTTGATTCACTACAAGAAAAACAGTCTCTAAGGAAGGGAAATCTTGTCCCTAAAAAACTAAAATTGGTCCCAAAAGGTCTATTGTGATGGGAAAATGCTGGTCACCACCCATCCCAATAGCTTTCTTCGTTAAAGGGTAATTGCAATGTGATTTTCACTAGTCATTAAATGTCTTTTGAGAAGGCAACAAAACTGGTCCCAAAAGTAATTTTAGAGACTACAAATCTCGTCCTAACTATATGAATTTCTTCTTTAGAAAGTACTTATGTTTTGGTCGTTAAATTAGTTCTGCAACAAACAACTACCTCATCCTAGATTAACCTTTAGGGATGAGAAACTACCTTTTCCAAGATTTACCTTTAGGGATGAGAAACTAACTCGTCCAACATTAACCTTCAATGACGAGAAACTACCTCGTATTAAATTAACCTTTAGGGACGACAAACTAACTCATCCTAGATTAACCTTTAGGGATGGTAAACTAGCTCGTCCAAGATTAACCTTCAGGGATAAGAATCTAGCTCATCTTAGAATAGAGCTAGAAACTATATGAAACTGGTCCTAAAATAGCTTCATAGAAGACAGTAACCTGGTCCTACAATAGCTTTACAGACGAGCAACAAATCTGATCTAGATTGACCTTTAGATATGGTTAATAATTCTGGTCTTTAATTGACCACCAGTGATCCTAATTAAAGACATTGATATCACAAGAATCTAAATTCATCAACAATATAAAATTACTACTAAAAACCTCAATACAAAAAGTAGAGATAGAGAAAAAGTGTGATTGATTATAATAAATTAAATTGGTTAACAATATCCCATGATGTTAGTTTCAATTTGCTTAACAAAAAAAATAGATAACATCCAAAGGTTTGCATAACACTCATAGCAAACTAATAATGAGTTAGTGCATCTTCTAAACTTGTATCGTCACTGGAGAATGAACAAAAGTTGAGAAAAAAAAATCAAGTTCCAGTCCTTGTCAAGTGATATCCAGAAACATCAACAAAAATAACAAGAAATAAGAAAAATATACTAGAAAAATGGTGGAATACATTAACCAAAAATCAAACAATAATTGTGAAGAGCCACAACTAAATAACATTTGGTAGAAAATAGAAATAAATGGACTGAATTAATTGCTTAAGAGACGAGTTGGATGAACAACAACTGGAAAACATTAAAATAGAGAAGTTGGACAACAATGTTTGCAACAATTCAAAAAATAAAAAAATAAAAATTGTGTCGTTATGTAGCTGAGCAAAAAATAAAAATAGAGCCAGCATAAAAAAGTTGTACAACTGTGGTTAATTCAAAAATTAATGTACTACGTTCTAAATGTTGCATATTTTTATTTCTTTTAGAAGGCAATGCATCAATCTCTCATCTCACCTCGTCTTATCACGTCAGTCACCTCAGCTCGTCTTCATATTGTTTTCTTTTGGTATAAGAGTAATTTAAGTTAAACAAATGAATTACTTCTATCGACAAATCTTAAACTATCAAGTTAGCCTTCAAAAAGATTACCCTCGGTTGTCCTTATTTTCACACTATCACCAATTTTTGAAACATTCTTTATGTTAGAATCAATTGCTACTGAGCCCATCTAAGGAGCTGTCTAGTTTATCAAAATTTCAGTCTCTCAGTTTCATACAACAACAAGAGTTATCTGTTGATAACATTGAGGATTTTGATGATGGAAGACAACTCAGATCAAGTGTCAAAGTTATTTAAGAAGAGTTCTCAATGATGTCGCTGATCTTGTGCTTGGGCTATCATCATCTGCTATTGGCAAGCATGCTTAATATAGGTTTATATGCATACAGGACCTGTAACTTCCCCTATTATAATTGTATGACCAAGACAATTAGGTACATTCTACGACTAGTAATCTAGACTCTGATATTTCTATAGTTCTAAGGTGAATTTGTCCTCTGCGATGGACCTTATATACTAAAGTTTGAACAATAGTTTCAACTGTTCTCCTTTGTTTAAAGCCTCAAATATTTCTCTCTTGCCATAACTGTTCTCTAATTGACAGTGCTACAGTAAACAAAAAATAGAGCTTTAGCAGTAAAGAAGAAGAAAAACTGAGCTATAACTGAAGAAGAAGAAAGAAAGAAAGAAAATTTAGAATTGCGAGAAGAAGAAATACGTATCAGTGGTTGGAGATGACTAAGAAGTCGCGTAATAGAAATATATGATCGCAGCAGCTCTAAGGTGAAAGTTAAAAATAAAAATAAAATCCTAAAATTTCTTTAAAATCTCTAAATTGTCACCTTCCTATCGCCTTTTCAAAATATCAAGGACATAACCTACATAGGTGACACAACATCGCCTCGCCTCTCTCCAATGGCAAGAAGACGATCACCTTTCATAACGCTGCATATAAGCCGTTACAGCTATTGTTTCTTTTATCATAAATATCTTCTTGACCATCCAGGTAGCCTGTATTAGGTTATGATTTGTTTTATTTTTAACTTTAAGGTGATATGTTTATAGTTCTAGTTATACAAGGCAAACAGAAGGGTGGGTGATAATGTTACCATTTAAGGAAAAAAACTAGGAGAGAATAATAACACTAAAGGTTAATCACAGAAAATCAAAAGTTGTTCAGATATTTTATCAATCTAATGAGAATAAGTTTCTTTTTAGATATTTTATCTTATTAAAATACTAAATTAACACAATAGGAGATAAATCTTCTATTATATCTTTTTTGTAGATTTTTTGTGTGATTGAGAGTATTTCTTTTTCACATTAAAAGACTCTTAGATTGATACTTAATTAATCACACATTCAGTAAAGTGTGACATCTCAACAAAATAAATTAAAAAGTCAGGTATATTGTTACTAACTTGGTAAGTTGAAAAAGCAATGGCCATTCAGTAGAAATGGACGTTGTTGTAGGTGGGACTTGTGATTGTTAAGCAGCAAAGAATTCTTCTATCTTCATTATTTCTTTCATCTCACATTCTAATGTAGACAAGCGATCGTTCAAGGATTTATTTTTCTCATTCAAGAATTTATTTTCTTCATTCATGGATTTGATATCCTCTTGAGTTGAACGTAGTGCAGACAATAATTCAGCCTTTGAAGAAGTTCTGCCTTTCAAATTTTTTGCCTTTATTCCACCTCCAAATCCAAATACATGGCTATGAGTTTGAGGTCCACAATAATTTTCAACAATCTCTATGGTAGGTAGAGATGAATCTGCTTGAATCATTTCTTCGAGTTAAGCCTATAAAATATATCAAAGAATATTTTCTATCATAACACAACAATCTCAAGTAACTAATTATTCAATTATACCAAATGTACATGCTTTTTAATTGTGTCAGGTTCAACAAGCATGTTATCTTTCTTACGAGTCTCAAAGAAAATAATCGCCAAATCTGTTGGATTGCCATCTTTTTCGCCCTTTACATCAAAGTCAAACATGTCAAATAACATACACCTCTTAACTATGTCATTTAGAAAAATAATTTTATTATACCTTTTGATAAATAATCTCTCGAATTGGCTTTCTACCAATATGATGAAGCACCTTCAATTTAGATTGATGTGTTACATTCCTGTTGCTTCTTGGCTATATTGGTTCAACAAATTTTTTTTAGTGCAAGTACTTATAAACACTGATGTATACCAAGAAATCCAAAGTCTGGCTAAGGAAACTTTTGGATCCTACAAACTAGATAAACATGGCATGGCTAGTTTTTGATTTAAGAAAAAGAAATTACTCATAGGTTAGTTTGTTGGTGTATCCAGAAGACTAGGACGACTGTCTGTAGGATAAATGTTCTATACTTAGGTGTTTCTAGGTATGTTAGGTGCTCAGTTTACTAAAAAGATCAAAATAAAAGGATCAAACTAATTTTTGTGTTCTTTCGACCGTACTAAAAAATTCATTAAGGAGGGAAATCAGTCTACAGAAAAGAATGGCAAAGTAGACTATTAATTTAGTAGGCATACCTCAAAACTTTCAGAAGCAAAATGTTCCTTTACTAACCAATCCCATTCTTTTTTATCTACTCCCCTTTGGGACATTCTTAAGAGACTGTTAGATTGACTTATTCTTCACATATTTTGCATGCAAGTGTTTTCACGAGCCAAAATTTGAATGTGATGGTACTCACCTAACCCACCAAGGTAAGTCAGTCCTAATCCTAGACAACTCAATATAATGTTAAAAGCAGAAGATAAACAGTCTAATAAGATAGATATCATAAGAAAATTGAAACTATAATTATCCTAGAGCTGGTGTCACATGTGCAAGCCACTAAATACAAAAAACTCAAATGAAATACAAGTTTCAATGTCCAATTCTTAAATGGAACGAAACATAAAGGTAAAATCCTTGAAGGCCGGCCAAAGATACAAGCACCTACCTCACGAGTGATCCTGAAAGGGAGCTAACAAGGGGGACTGGGCTCACATCCTTAAAAAATGTAGCAAGGGGTGAGCACCAAACCACAAGTAATCAACAAAATGGAAACTAACCTAAAGTGAAGCAATGAAGAACACATGTAACTCCATAACACCCAACCATATACCGCCGAACTACAAACCTACTTTCGAAAAATTCCCAGCACAATGTATAAAATATAGAGAAATAGCAAGGATATATAAATACTCATCACATAGCATCACATCTCACAAATCTAAATAAAAACAAGTCAAATGATACAATAGATATCTAGTCTCGTAAGAAACTCATATAATAATAGCAAACAGGAGTGACATGATATGGGGTGAATGTCATGAGATGTAAATAGTGTGATGCAATATCGAATAATCATGATGCATGTTTTCCCTACGATACACATATGCCAATTGCATTAGATCGGAACCCATGGGGGTCTCACATTGACCATGCATCTGTGAACATTATCAGCAATGATCTCGGCCAATGCTCACCCATCTAGAAATAACCTCAAACCCAATATCAGTCGACATATTACCTCGGCTTGCCAGCAAAAACCTCGGTTAAACATCGACCTTTAGAGACCTCGACTACTAATTCACATGTTACCTTACTTATGTCTCAGTCGTAGCCATCACAAGTATCAAATGCACAAATAATAGTGAATGCAAGTACACGATCTCAATTATATCACAATGTCAATATCATAATATAATGACCCTCCACGTCATTTCTATGGTGCCACAAACATTTTATCAGTTTAAACTTTTACATAGTGACCACGGGCTATTTGTAATTTATTGACACTGATTGTTTGGTCGTTGGGTGAACCATTTGACAATTATATAACTTTTCAAGGTAAACGTGAGATTATAACCGTAAAATAAATTTTCAAGTAAAGTCCTAGAAAATATACTTAGAACGAAATTCTGACGGTTTCATTGGCTTCAAAATGGACAATTTAGGCCAAGAGCATGTTCGGTGTAATTATATCGAGTTTTGAAATTTTAACCTCCAGAATGGGTTAATAGTTGACTTTAGTCAGCGTCCTTGGTAAACATGCCAGAATGGAAATTCTGACCGCACTATTGGATCCAAAATGCCGAGTTTGGTCTTGCAAGACCTTTCGTTTGATTTCTAAATCTTCCGAGTGTGTCTTGGTCCCTTCGGTAGATTTTGATATTGGGAAGTGGGACCCTCATTGGAATAAAATGACCTCCTATGGGAATTTTGACTACACCATTGAGTCTAGAATGATGTTTTTGATTAGATTTCATATATGGATTATATTGTTTTGACTCCATATGAGGCCATAGTATCAAAATTAAGTTTGAGTGGTTGCTGAAGGTTAAAAGCGACATGGGTGATGTGGCCCATCCGTATTCCACCACGTGGCAGATGGTGTGGGAGGTATATCATCCATATTTTCTTCCAAGTAGTGTAGGAAATTTCAAACAGCGATATTTCACTCTTTTTTCATCCAATTTCGGTGATTCAAAATGCTAACTTGTATATTTTTCCGAGAGGAATGCCGTGAGAGTTTCAAAAATTTATTTTGGCACATTTTTTGAGGTAAAATTTGACATTTTCCTGCTGTAATATTAAATATGTTTTCGAAAACTTTGACATACAATTTGTTATCCATTTTGAGTCAAAATTTGGTGAAATTTGGATTTATTCTGTGTGTTTTTGTGAGGCGCACGTCATGGTAATGTCGGAATTAATTGATAGAACTCCGTTTGGTTTAAAAATCTGATTTTAGATATTGTTGTGTTGCATTTTTTTGGAAATTTCATGTTATGATATCTCGGTCGTTCCATATCATAATTAAGTAAAATCTGGGTCTAGACTGTACTACGTTTTGAGACCTACATCGTGGTATATTTGGATTCTACTAATTTAACTGAATTTTTGAGGAATTTAGCTGAGAACCTGTGTAGTACATATTTTTTATAAGAAATGTCACTCTATTTTTGGGTTGTTTCTTATGGTTTTGGGCCTCGTTTTGAGCTCAATTTTTGTCTATGGACTCGAGGTGCTGTAACGGTCATTTTACGAGGGTCATTTTGGTGTTTTGGGTGTAGGCCCAATTTTTCTCTATTTTAGTCACATTTAATGTATCTTCCCTTGTTTCTTGAGATATTATAGCCAAAACGACCATATTAATATTGTGACTCATATTTTGATAGTTGAGTGACATTTGGAGGTCATCAGGGAGGAAAGGCTTGCGTGGACTAATCCATAGTGCATGGATTCCCTATTCAGGTAGGCTAGGCTTCCTTAAACCTTACACTGAGCTGAAATGTGTGGATGCTTGAGTTGAGATATGTGGATGTGTTGAATATAGACTGGTTTTATTGAGTACGTTATATGTATGATCATGTGAGATGTTGGTTACTGTGTAAGGTACTATATTAGTTGTAACTATTGTATTAGTTGTGTTCTTGTTATGTTAAACTGCGAAAAGGTCTAGTAAAGGCTGGATATGGGTTGATGCCATATGGCAGGTATGTACTCTGCTTGACTTTTGTATGTATGTGGGTGTATCCTGGTGCTACGGATATATGGTAGTTATTAGACTGGTTGC
This sequence comes from Solanum aculeatissimum, assembly GCA_038996855.1. Taxonomy (NCBI): domain Eukaryota; kingdom Viridiplantae; phylum Streptophyta; class Magnoliopsida; order Solanales; family Solanaceae; genus Solanum; species Solanum aculeatissimum. Next base: position 20,787 of record JBCEWC010003310.1, read on the forward strand.
TAACTATACTTTGTGTTGGGGACTTGCTTTGGTATATAATTGGTTCTGATAGCCCTGATTATTCTGGATACCTGTGATACAACTGTGACTTGTCTATTATTCTGAATACTTGTGACTAGCTAGTTGTGATATAATTATCTTTGGTTAAATATGGTTCAGTACTGTTTATGTGACATATATGCATAGATATGTAGTTGTTAGCCATTATACACTTGCTAACCTTACTTGAAACTTGGTAACATGCTATATTCTGAGAAATGTTATAGTTTGTACTTCTGATTGGGCATTGTGACTCTTAACATAACATATGATGTTGTTATACATCTGGTGAGATAGTCATGGGGATATGATTCTATTAAAAAGACGTATACCTTTTCCTATGGGATTTATTGGGTTATTTGTGGTTGAGATATTGGTTGGGTTAGTTAGCCCTATGGACTACCATCTATACGAGTGATTGTTACATTACTTGTCAGCCAACACATAGTTTCCTGGGCAAGGTGTCTCTATTATATGCTAAACTGCATGTTATTCTGGCTGGAGGACTTGTTACAGTCATTAATGAGCCTTGATATTGTTTTCCTGGTTATGATTATTCTAGATACTTTCCATGTCTCCAGCTAGGTATGGACTTGTCGACAGCTAGATATGATTCTATAGTACTCTTGTTGAGACGTACATTTGGGTTGATTGCTTGTCTATCTGCTAGGTTGTCGGATACTAAGAGACCTGCTATATTATGAGAATTGTTTCTTTATGGTACTCTTGATTGTGTGTTGAGGGGATTAACTATAGTTCAGCACAGGGTGCTGAGGGTATCACCTATTATCCAACACAGGGTATAGTCTTTCGTATTACAATCCTGATTATGTGATGAGGGGATCTCTTATAGTCCACCATAGGGTGCTGAGGGGATTTCCTATACTCCATCACAAGGCATGATCTGTGGGTCGCGTCCAGACTAGGGCACCTACTGAGTCACATTCAGTTTGAGTTTTGAGTTTCTGTTCCTCTCTTGCCATCAGGGTTGGGATATTGGTTCATATATGTACGGTTGGGTGGTTAAGACTTTTATCGTTGGCTACTGATATAGGTATTTTACACCTATACACCCCATGGTTGTGGGAGGGTGTACCTTCTGGGCTTATGGGGGCCCAGTAAGTGTACAAATATAGATACTAGGGCCTTACACCTATGTACAACACTATACCTCAGTCTTGAGGCAGTTGTGATATGGTTTTGCTGGGTTACGTCAGTTGGTTACATTGTATATAGTTAGTCTGGCACAGTTGGTCCCTCCTGTTTCCACTTGTTGGTTCTTCTAGCTCGGTACAATTGGGTCTTCGAAGGCCATAAACATAGTTGACACTTGAATTTTGGGTTTGCTAGATAGTATCATTGCACGCTATGTGGGTTATCCAACTGGAGATTCTGTGAATCTCTAGATATCCTTATTCCTTGACCTGGGTTTACATTTGCTTGCTTTACTATAATCTTTACATTTGGGAATTATATATTTACTGTATTTCAATCACTCGGCTGATGATGCCTACTGGGTACTTGTTATCGGTACTCACTCCTACTTTTCTTCATCTATTCATGGTGTGGGTCTAGGTACAAGCCATGACCGTTAATCTAGGGGCATCGTAGACACTTCAGGAGACGTTTGGTGAGTACCAATATCTTTTTAGGATCTTCTACAATCTCCTAGTGTTATTTGGTCGTCTTTTGTATTCGAATATTGGCCTTGTCCATATCTAGTGTGGTGTGTGGTGTATTTTATCATTCTGGATATGTATACATTTTTATTTTTGAGTCTATAATAGTTCTACACAGGTGACTTCCAGGTCCTGGGGTAGGTTATTATTGGGGTATTTCGTATATTTTTAGCTATCGTTTAATGCTTAGCTATTAGGACAGGTACCGTGGGTGTTGGGTTGGCTTCCCTATAGTTGGGATCTAACAGGTGTCATCATGACCTAAATAGTCAGGTCATGACAAATTGGTATTAGAGCTTTAGGTTTGTTGGTCTTATCTGTACAGAGTTACCATCTAGTAGAGTCCTATGGATGGGTGAGGAGACTTTGTGACTTATCTTTAGGAGGCTATGAGATGCTTAGGAAATTCCCCTTCGTTGTCAATTCTATTCGTGTGGGTTCGTCAATGGTCATTTCATTCTAGGAATATGATTGTCTCATTCTTCACAGATATGTCGCTCAGAGGTCTTACTTCGGGTAGAGATAGGTAATTTTGCCCAAACTGCACCTCCCCATTGAGGTATAAGCAGTCGTTGTTCAAATATAGAACCTAATAACGGTTAGGATCGATCCCACGAGGAATAAGGTCTAGACATGGAGTAATTAAAACAATTAGGATGAATTACTCAACTTAATTCTCAAAAAGAGGGGTTGATAAAAATTCTAATTAAACCTATACCAGTGTCAAGCATTCAAGTGCAATTGTTGTGAAATCAGTGCGAGAAGTAACTAGGGTATTGTGTTCCCCATAAATTCTTAACTCAATTTTTCCAAATAATCATAACCTTTTCTAGTGTGTAGCATACAAAACTAGTAAGTTATGTTCACCTAGCCCTTTGATCCAGGCACTAAGTGAATTTTACCACGTGATCGGGGTGTGACATTACTAACCCTTACCTTGTCCTAGACAGCCATCCCTTGATCTGTTTAAGTTGATTGGACGAGTGTAATCACATCGGATCCTGTTATTCTATCTCTTTTTCTATTCATTACCCCCTCGATCCAGTAAGTAGGAATTAGGCGAGTTCTAACGTGTGTACTCATTAAAAAGCATTCAAAATGAATAGATAAATAATACATAGATGCACACTTTCCAAGGATTATAAATTATCTGCTTTTTACTTTGTTAGTTCTTCATGGTTTCCACAACCTTATTTATGGATTTATCTACTAATGTTCATTGTAGATAAGAGAATTATATTAAGAATTTGCATAATTGAACAATTACAACAATGAATTGAAGAACAAGAAATAAAAAATCTTCACAAACAATGTTATAACCTGAAAATAATGTCAAAGGTAACCTCCATGAACAAAGTAATAATCTCAAGTAACAAGTTCTGGACATTCTAACTGCTCTCTTTTATAAAAAAAAAACCTAAAAACCTATTTATAATAAGTAGAAACTAAATCCTAAACAAAATAGGAAAATAGGAATCGAGAACTTATATGAATAGAGTTACGGGCCGCAGATGAAATCACGGCTTGTGACTGGCCTTTATAGACTACACTGCTAGAAATCTGTCCTCAACATATGAACCCCTCCTATGGACCATCTTCTGACTTATGATCTGTAAAGGTTCTCATCTTGTATCTCCTTATCAAGTCTTCAAACCTCTAATCCTCTAGGCACGAATTCATGTATAACCCATAACTCGACTTACGACTCGTGGAGGGCTTCATTTGGTAATGATTAAGCACTTATGCATATTCTCTTATCTTCAGCACACGAATAGGTATACGGACTATCATATGGTCTGCAACCCATCTGGTATCACATAACTTTAATTTCTGAATATCAACCTTTTACTGGATCTAACCCACAAAAACCCATCTATGGCTTATGAAATGAACCATGGTTAGTAGGTATCGTAACTCCTCAAAAATCTATAATTTGTATAACTTGGCAAAAAACATCTTGACTCCTATAATCATGCAAAATCAACATAAAAATACATCAAACCTAATAACATCGCTTTGAAAACATATAAAATTTTAAGTTAAAATATCAAAAGTGCCATATTTTGGAGGCACATCAGTAGGATTATGTTGTCAGTCCCTGATAGGGAGAAATCCTTAGAGCTTGTTAAGCAAAGCCAAGATGCCCCAGCTCTCCCATAACTAGAGGTACTATTTCCCATACAACCCCTAAACACTTTTCTGATTACACCTGGGGTACATGCGGCTTTTGGGTAGTTGTTGGTGGCATTTGAGGGCATTTAGCAGGTCTCAACGTTGGCCCCATTTCCTCCAGCATAGGTCTCGGTAGAGCCATCCATACCAAAGTCTCAGGTTGCATAGCTAGAGGGAGTCACCCCTTTCCAAGATCAATGGTTGCTCGAGTATTTTCTGAGATTGACTTCATCGTGGTATTCATGGGTGGTTGGAGTGGATGCCTATTAGTTTTTGATAGATTTTATGGAGAGATTGTAGGCATTGAGGTTATTAGAGTCTTGAGGCACATATTTTACAACCTATTAGTTGGATAGGCCAGCCAGATAGTGGTGGTGAACTTTCAGGGATACCAAACTCAATAATGCCCCACCTGTGATATGGGATGAGTTATTTGAGGTGTTCATGACCAAATTTTTTCCTAGGAGCCTTGGGGATAGACTTCGTGATCAATTTATTCATCTAGAGCAGGGCCCAATGACAGTGATTCAACATGAGGCACGATTCCAAGAGTTCTCCAAGTATGCCACAACTATTTTACCAACAAAAGAGGAGTGGATCTGTTGTTTTGTATGGGGCCTGAGACCTCTGCTAAGGATTGACACACATGTATCGGTGACATCGGACTGATCCTATCTAGATATCATGGATCATGCTTATACAATTGAACAGATTCTTTATAATGCCTATGAGGACAACAATAGTCAAACTCATTTTGAGGGCAGCTACAGTGAGAATCAATATAGGCCTAGGGAGAATTAGGATAGATCTTAGTAGATATCCCAGACCAGGCCATCTTATCCAGTTGGCCAGAGCTCCAAGGCTCGAGAGGCAGACGGTACCAACCATAGCAGTTGACACAGTAGAGCTCGGGCTTCCCCATAATGTTATGAGTGTGGGGATCTAGACCATTGGTATTGAGAGTGCTCCATGTGAAGAGAGAGGTCATGAATAGGCTGATCCACTCTGCCATTAACTGCCAGATACAGAGGTCAGGATAGAGTCGTAGAGGCTACCGATATAGCTCTAGAGATGATGTTATCCCAGGTATGATTACCTTATTCCAATAACTGACTTCATTGTTATTTGATCCATGTTCCACCTTCTTATATGTGCCTATTTATTTTGCCCCTTGTTTAAGTATGAGTTTTGAGCCTCCTTTATTCTAGTTTTATGTATTGTCCTTAGTGGGGGATTCCTTAATGAGGAATTAGATATACAAGTTAGGTATGGTGACCCTTCAGAGTTGTGATACTCACAAAGGCTTGATATTGGTAGATGGGCTTGATTTTGATATTCTCTTATGTGGATTATCAACCCTATATCATGTTACAATAGATGATTACAATAGAATTATTACCTTAACTGTACCTGACATATCCCCAATAATGGGTCGAGGTCTAATAGTTCTACATTGACTGGTATTATGTTCTATATTCAGGCTCAAAGATTGTCCCAACTGATTATTTGGCATACTTGGCCCATGTTTGTGATGTGATAGGAGAGGCCCTATTATGGAGGCTGTTCCAGTAGATGTGAGTTCTTATATATATTTTCCACTTATTTATCAGATCATTGCTAGAGAGAGATATTGACTTTACTGTAGAGGTTAGATTACCACTATGAAGGATTAGGGTAAAAGATATCTCATAAAATTAAATCAAGACCTGTTATGGCCATTACAAAATTCTAGGCATGTTGTTGGGATGATTAATGCCCCTGTTGTGTGTACAACTTTGATGATTTATGTGTGCCGATCATATTGTTATGGTAGACCTGTTGAGGGCCTTACTTGTTGGGGCTTGATTTATTAAGTACTATATTGATGTGGTTAATCTGTTAGGTGTTGGAACTGCTGGATCTTAGTTAGTTGAGATGATATGTTCAAGTAGGATTAGGGAGGGTGGCTATGAGCTATATAACATTGATTTGTTGTATTTCTGATTATCTGATTTTAGAGTTGGTGAGTATGTGACTAGTATATTTTTACCTTCCTTACTTGTGATACTTCGCTTGCGACTGAATGATGATATCTTCTAAGCACTGTGACTGGAATTATGATATGTACCTGTATTCAGAGGAATGTATATGGAGTTTTCCAATATTTAATATATTGAGTATCTAATATATTTTTAAATATATGATGGCTATGAGGGTGTTGGTGATTGGTAATGTGGGTCATCTGTTGTGTTCTGGATATCTGTTGTCATTTTGAATCAACTAATGATTGTTAAGTTAATAAATTATTATACTGGGATGGTGTGCTGACTACTTACCATACTTATGATTATGATTGTTACTATGATTGACCGATTGAACAACAAGGGAAAAAGGGTTAGGTACTTGTAGTGTAATATGATTACATTAGCTATTGTATGTAACTGTGTTAGCATCAGTTAGGCGGGAAGCCACCTGGGGTTAAGTTGTAAGGATTTCTTGCATAAGGAAATATAAAATAGGGTAAAGTCTTTATGGAGGAGGGGGTGGGGCTATAGCTATAGTTAAGGGTGATTGTGATTTTTCGAATGCTTGCTGGTGTTTTGAGGGTACATATAGCATGTTGAGTTTGAATTACATTCTAGATAATTGATCTGATAGGATGGATATTTGATCTTGGAGGGTCCCCTTAGATATCTCTACACTCATTCTCTGTTGTGTATCGCTGAATTGTTGTGCCTCTGATTATTTGAGATTTCTAGAACTATTATTTGACATCGAGCGTGCTTATGGTTGTTATATTCACTGTCTATTGTGAGCTTAGGGTTGGGGTCCCTATGTCGTTTGGATAGGAGTTTTCAGGCACACCTTTATTCTTACTTTCACAAATGAAAGTTCTATTGGTTGGGGATGTTGTAATGCCCTCCAGGTCATTTTTGTGATTCCATGAATATTTTATCAGTTTGAACTTTTGCATAGTCACCTTGAGTTATTTGCAATTTAGTAACACTGATCGTTCGGTCATTGGGTGAATTGTTTGACAATTATATAACTTTTTGAGTTAAACGAGAGATTATAACCATAAATTTTTTTTTAGGTAAAGTCCTAATAAATTAACATAGAGTGAAATTCTGATAGTTTCATCAGTTCCAGAATGTCCAATTTAGGCTAGGGGCATGTTCGGTGTAATTATATCCAGTTTTGCAGATTTAGCCTCTAGAATAGGTCAATAGTTGACTTTAGTTAGCGTCCTCAGTAAACATGCCCGAATGGAAACTCTGACAATATCATTCGATCTAGAACGTCAAGTTTGGTCTAGGAGGATATTTCGTTCAATTCTCAAAGATTTTGGGTGTTTCTTGGTCCCTTCGGTAGAATTTGATATTGGGAAGTGAGATCCACATTGGAATAAAATGACCTGCAATGAAAATTTTGACTACACTGTTGAATCTGGAATGCTATTTTTATCAGATTTTATGTAAGGGTTGTATTTTTCTAACTCTGGATAAGGCTGGAGCATCAAAATTAAGTTTGAGTGGTTACTAAAGGTTAAAAGCAGTGCAGGTGACGTGGCCCAATCATATTCCACCACGTGACTGGTGCTGTGGGAGGTATATCATCCAGAATTACTTCTAAGTCATGAAAAAAATGTCAAACAGTGATATTTCACTCATTTTTATTCTATTTTGACGATTCAAATGGCTAACTTGTGTATTTTTTCGAGAGGAACGCCATGGGAGTTTTTGAAATTGTTTTTGGCATGTCGTTTGAGGTAAAATTCGACATTTTCCTGCTATTATATTGAATATAATTTTGGAAACTTTGACTTGCGATTTCTTATCCATTTTGAGTCAAATTTTGGTGAAATTGGGTCTACTATGCGTGTTTTTGTGAGGCACACATCGTGGTAATGTTGAATTAATCAATAGTGCTCCATTTGGTGTAGAAATTTAATTTTAACTACTGTTATGTCGTATTTTTCAAACACTTTGTATTGAGATATATTGACTGTTTCGTATAAGAATTAAGTAAAATTTGGGTCTAAATTATACTACTTTTCGAGACTTACATCATGGTATGTTCGTATTCTACTAATTTTACCGTATTTTTGAGAAATTTATCTGAGAAGCTGTTATAGTACATATTTTTGATAAGAAATGTCACTCTATTTTTGGGTTGTTTCTTATGGTTCTGGACCTCATTTTGAGCTCAATGTTTGTCCTATGGACTCGGGGTGATGTATTAGTCATTTTACGAGGGATGATTTAGTGTTTTTGGCATGGACCCCATTTTTTCCTATTTTAGTTGTATTTAATGTATCTTTTCCCTATTTCTTGAGATATTATAGCCAAAAGGCCATATTTATATTGGGACTCACATTTTGATAGTTGAGCAACATTTGGAGGTCATCAGGGAGGAAAAGCTCGTGTGAACTAATCCGTAGCGCGTGGATTTGCCTTTCAAGTAGGCTAGGCTTCCTTAAACCTTAGACTGTGCTGAAATGTGTGGAAGCTTGAGTTGAGATGTGTGGATGTGTTTTATATAGATTGGTTTTACTTAGTGTGTGATATGTTTGACGATGTGAGATGTTGGTTACTATGTAAGGTGTTACATTAGTTGTAGCTATTGTATTAGTTATCTTCTGGTTCTGTTAAACTATGGAAAGGTCTGGTAAAGGATGGATATGGGTTGATGCCATGTGATAGGTATGTACTCTGTCTTGACTTTTGTGTGTATGTGGGTTTAGCCTAGTGCTATGGTAGTTATGAGGTTGGGTGTTAACTATACTTTGTGCTCGGGACTTGCCCTGGAATATAATTAGTTCAGATATCCCTAATTGTTCTGGATACCTGTGATACAACTGTGACCTCTCTGTTATTTTGAATACTTATGACTGGCTAGTTGTGATCTACTTGTCTCTGGTTAAATATGATCCAATACTGTTTCTGTGACATATATGCCTAGATATATAGTTGTTAGCCATTATATCCTTGCTTGATACTAGGTAGCATGCTATATTCTGAGAAATGTTATTGTTTGTGCTGGGCATTGTGACTCTTAACATGAGATATGATGTTGCTACCCCTCTGGTGAGATAGATATAGGGATGTGATTTTGTTAAAGAGATATATTCCTTTTTCTATGGGATTTATTGTGTCATCTATAGTTGAGATACTAGTTGGGTGAGTTAGTACAACTACTATCAATACAGGAGATTATTACATTACTAGTGAGTCAACACATAGTTGCTTGGGTGAGTTGTCTCTGTTATCAACTGGACTACTTATTATTTTTGCCAGAGAACTTGTTATAGTTATTAGCGATCCTAGATATGTTTGGCCTAGTTATGATTATTCTAGATAATTGCCATGTCTCTAGATAGGTATGGACTTGCCGACATCTATACTCGATTCTATACTACTCCTATTGAGACGTACATTTGGGTTGATTGCTTGTCTGCCTACTGGGTTGTCTGATACTAAGAGACCTGCTATATTCTAAGAATTGATTCTTTGTGGTACTCCTGATTATCTGTTGAGGGGATTACCTATTGTCCAACATAGGGTGCTGAGGGTATTACCTATTGTCCAGCACAGGGTATAATCTTTCATGTTACACTCCTGATTATGAATTGAGGGGATCACCTATAGTCTAGCACATGGTGTTGAGGGGATTGCCTATAGTACAACACAAGGCATGATCTTTGGGCCAAGTCCAGACCAGTCACATCCGTGGTTTGGGTTTCAGGTTCTGTGTTCCTCTCTTGCCATCAGGGTTGGGTTACTGGTTCAGATTCTATTAGGTAGTTGAGTCCTTTTTCGTTACTGATCTATGTATTCTAAACCTATACACCCTATAGTTGCGCGTGGGTGTACCTTCTACGCTTATGGGGTCTCAGTCGACATTTAAGCATAGATACTAGGGCCTTACACTGTCACGACCCGGATATGGGGCCTAGATGTAACATGGCGAAAGAGGACCCGAAGACTCTCGATCGAGCCATCATAGCATCATTACACTCATCATCGGTTCGGAAACGCGGAAGTTAAAGCATGTAGCACATAAGCTCTAGGGATTTAGGGACTTGGGACTCAAGCTATGGGGGCAATACGGGAAAGGGATA